>CM054193.1:31952628-32214054 GCA_028830015.1 Eucalyptus grandis x Eucalyptus urophylla | reverse complement strand
CTTAAGCATACAATTTCAACTATACTTTCTTCCCAGGACTTGGGAAACAGAAGTCAGACTAGGGTCCCTAGGCGAAGCCCATCCTAACTGATGAGATCTGATTATTTATCTGTTTATTGGTCTTGGTGCGAGTTTCTAGTTTCTTACTGTTGCATGTTACTTCAGGTTTGAGTTGCTTTTGAAACATTTCACTGCATATTTATTATCTGTAGACAGGTAGAGACATAAAATAGCTCTTACAATGTCATTCTTCCATCTGAATCTTCCCTTCATTTACTGCAGTGAGATCT
The DNA here is from genome assembly GCA_028830015.1 of Eucalyptus grandis x Eucalyptus urophylla. NCBI lineage: Eukaryota > Viridiplantae > Streptophyta > Magnoliopsida > Myrtales > Myrtaceae > Eucalyptus > Eucalyptus grandis x Eucalyptus urophylla. Next base: position 32,213,764 of record CM054193.1, on the reverse strand, counting down.
TTTGGAACAGAACGATGAAGAAAGGATGGTCCTCAGGTCCTTCCTGAAGACACAGTTTTTGATTACGTAAATTTCAGAGGGAGTGACATAAAGGTTCGCATTATGTTTGGACAGTTGCCGACAGGTGCTGGGGCACCCATTTTGCCTCTTCCAAAACCATATTTCACAAAGGTTTTCTCATGTCTGTCAACTCAGTTCATATCTGTGATATTGTGATTCTCAAAATAGTAATTTGCATATTCTATGGTGTTAAAGTATATAGTATACATGTCATGGCATCTGACAATGTGACTTTCGTGCCTCTGTTTCTTCTTGATTAAGGATGTAGATTGATACCCCTACTATAGGTTTAAGTTATCAATCATCCACCTTCAAACCCTTAACCCCAAACAGAAAAGAAAAAACAGGCACCAAACGAAAGAAAGGTGGGATTCTGTGGGATGCTCTTTCCTGTAAACCCCCAATAGGCAAAGGCTCGATTGAACCTTAGTGCGTTCCCATAAAATCGACAAGATATCATTACTCAAGCTTAACTTTTCTAGAAACTTGGTATGTTTCAAAGCATTAATCCTTGAATGCACAAAATTTTACAGACCTAGCTGTTGCAAATGGTTTTTTGGTTCAAGTGCTGGTCTTTGATGGCAGCGAGTACCTTATGCATAGAGGTAGATATGAGAGCTACGGAAATGGAACTAAACCCATGTATCTGTTTTATATGCAGCGCATTATTTGATACAGGCTATTTCTGGATTTTATTTTCCTGTGGCTTCTTACTTGAGGCCAGAGGATTATGATTGTATAATTATGTTATGTGGAATTTCATTTATCCATTTTCAATATTCCAAATACATTGTGCATGGTCCGGGAGGTAATTATTGTGTTTTTCTCCCTCCAATATGTTTTGAAACGCTAGACTAGAACAAAAGCTGTACTCTCTCTCTCTTGTTAAAGATTAAATACTTGGTTGTTATCTTGTTAAATGCTTGTTTAGTTTATGCTTATATACCAGAAACTCCAGCCCACACTTCTTTATAAGCTTCACAAGTCATGGCGTTTCAATTGAATCGACTAATATTTCCTTCCTATTGTTTATAATGTCTCGTTCATGACAAGTTTTTATTTGGGGTGAGTTTTAACTTTTGGGCTATTTTTCAGTATACTAGCTGTTTTTTTTTTTTCCCTAAAAGTAAAAAACTTTTGTTTTGCTTTGACGTTTGCCCAGTAAACTATAGGTTCACATTTACTCCTCAGTCCTAAAGAACTCTTTCAGTCTCTTGCTTCGCTTCCTCATTCCTTTATTAAAAAGAAGCATCTGAATTTCTAGTTGCTCCATCAAGTGAGACTACATTCGTAGAGAAAAAGGCATTGCATCTCCTTATATCATGATCGTTACTCATTCGTGTCAACTGCTTTTGAAATATATTCCAGATTTATAGCTCTCATTTGGTCATTTCTGTCTAATAAGATGCATCTTAGTGAGGAAACTTGTCCATGGCTAGTAAGAAGGGTTCCAATTCTAGTTTTCTTATCTTTGATTGCATGACTTGTGCTCTCTTGATCAGCGGAAGGACCTTTTAAAATTTGAGTTTTGTCTGCCTTCTCTTTTATCGACACATCTTTTCCTTCAGAAGTTATTTGTTCAACATGCTTGCTAGTGGTTTTTGAAATAGGTTGCACTAAAAAAAAAGTGATTTAGTTGAAATATATCATCTCTAATGGCTGTTACATGTAATTCTGCATTGTCTTTGTGTCTTTTCTTTGTTTTTAGTTTTTCTCTCTCCACCTTTCTTCTTTGGGTATTATACCTAAACAATATATCTTTATTTTGTGTTGCTAAATCCTCTTTCCTCCGCCATAGGCAAACTTAGAACTCCACCGACGCAACTTTCAGCATCACGGTTGCTCATTGTTAAAAAAAAATATATTTTTTGGATGTGTGCGCTGCGGAAGCATGGTTTTGGTATTAATTATAGTTTTTGGTTAGCGACGTGTGTGCAAGTGTATGGTGTAGTTTATGGATGATGGACAAGGGATAGACTAGGATAATACAAAGAACATGAGATATGGGAAATAGTTTCATTAGTTGGATAAAATAATTTTACAAGGAAGTGTCGGAAGTGTTGGTGGAGGAGCATGGAATATTATCTCATGCTCCTCACACTCTCTTACATTTGTTGAACTTACATGCCTATTTATAGAGACTAAATACAACATTCTAGAACAATAGGGAATGTTATCCACTTAGGCTTATTCTAGGAAATTCTAGATTCTAGTTTTTCTAGAGACTTCTTACATGTTGGACATTTCTTATTTCTTCTAGAAAATGTTTTCTTCTTTCTTCTAGAAAATTCATCTAGGGAATTCTAGAGAATTCTAGAAGTTTAGCAATTCTAGGAAATTCTAGAAAATGGATCACAATTTCCAACACTCCCCTTGATCCATTTTCGGGATATTTCGACTATTGTAGTTTGTCCCATGTCTTTTATTCCGTCTTCGTCCACGATCCCTTGCATTCTCTTGTTGAAACACTTGCACTTGCCTCTGAATATGCATGTCTTTTCTTCAACGATGTCCCATATGTCTCGGAACATCAAAATGCATTTAGTTGTAGTTGTTAGCTCGGGCTCTGGCTCTGGCTCTCGTAGGCTCTGGCTCTGGCTCCGGCTTTAGTTTTGGCTCTGGCTCCGGCTTTGGCTCTCTTGGCTCTCGCTCGGGCTCTGGCCTTTGATTCTGGCTCTGGCTCCGGCTCTGGCTCTGTTGGCTCTCGCTCGGGCTCTGGCCTTTTTAGTTGAGGATGGTGCGGACAAACGCCCATAACCATCCGATAAACCTGTGCTCTGATACCATGTTAGAAATATTGGATGTGTGCGCTGCGGAAGCATGGTTTTGGTATTAATTATAGTTTTTGGTTAGCGACGTGTGTGCAAGTGTATGGTGTAGTTTATGGATGATGGACAAGGGATAGACTAGGATAATACAAAGAACATGAGATATGGGAAATAGTTTCATTAGTTGGATAAAATAATTTTACAAGGAAGTGTCGGAAGTGTTGGTGGAGGAGCATGGAATATTATCTCATGCTCCTCACACTCTCTTACATTTGTTGAACTTACATGCCTATTTATAGAGACTAAATACAACATTCTAGAACAATGGGGAATGTTATCCACTTAGGCTTATTCTAGGAAATTCTAGATTCTAGTTTTTCTAGAGACTTCTTACATGTTGGACATTTCTTATTTCTTCTAGAAAATGTTTTCTTCTTTCTTCTAGAAAATTCATCTAGGGAATTCTAGAGAATTCTAGAAGTTTAGCAATTCTAGGAAATTCTAGAAAATGGGTCACAATTTCCAACACTCATCTTCCATCCGAACCAGCAAGCTCTGACGAATGTAAGATCGCCACCTGCCAACAGAGGCAGCGGACAGAAGAAGGACTTCCTGAAACAGTCCCTAGCGAGCCAACGGCAATGGAGATGGGCGATTTGAGGTGACGGACTACAACTGCTGACCAAAGCCATGGAAATTGATGACATAGCTTCGAGTGAACGATTCTCTGCCGAGGTTCTGGGCATCATGCAGCTTGCTATAGATCAAGGAAACGCCCGGCACATCCGAAATGTAATACTTGAGATGAATTTTGAATTCAACTCGTATGGGGCTACAGTTGCGGGGGAACTTGAAGAATGTGTCGTTGAATTTGTGCGAGATACGTTCACTAAGTAGTTTGTAAGTTTAGTCTGTGGATGCTTGGTACTGAATTCCATTGGCAATCAATGTTACATGCTGCAAAATTAGGGACACTCTCCGGAAGGTGTGACTTCTCTTGTTTTCATAGATGGCAATTTATTGGTAGAAGTAGGTGAAATCTAGATTCAAAGGAAAAACAAGCAAGGGAAAGTGAAACAACAGGAAGTAGGGCCTACATGGGTTGGTTCAGTACCCTTTTCGGGCAAAGAACTGAGCCAATCCGGGTGCTATATAGGTTGGGAATTCCCTTATGTGAAACCAGGCATTGAAGCGGACAACCAGCCACACTGGAGAGAGAGAGAGAGATATGGTTGCTTTTGAGGTGTGTAGGAAATGTAGTATGTACCTATCATGAAGATGTGCAGCCAGTGATAGGTTTGCCAGGATGATTGAATTTTGAGGAACTTTGATCACTGGTACAAGAATCTGTTGCTAAGTTCTACAAGGCACTTGAAGAGTTAAAACAATGGAGAAATGAAGAAGATGCAGAGAGATGGTAAGCCACTACAAGAGGTCACTTGATAGTCGATCCTTTTACCTAATTTTCATGGAGCATGAGAAGTAATATGAACATTGGTTTGTGCCCATGGATAACTGGGCAGGTGGCTAATTTCTTTCACCCATGGACTATGTGAAAAATAAAATCACAAGAAACAGAGTTTAGATAAGTTATTTAGTAGAATGGAGACAAAAGCACAAGAAGCTGATTGTCAATTCTGATTTGCGAGGCCTTTGCAATAAATTAGGATTCTGTTGTCATCCTTTTATGTCATAGCGTTTACGAATGAGAATGACCTGGAAGTCCTGGAAGCTTCTTGAATGTTTGAGTGGAACCTTATCAATGAAAAATAAGCTTTTGAGGTACCAATGATCGGACATGCTGGAATAAGTAACATTTAGTTTCTCAAAGTCATTGCTGTTTTTGCTTCAGTGTTGTTAGAGCATTGGTTTTTTCCCATGGATAACTGGTCAGGTGGCTAATTTCTTTCACCCTGTGGACTATGTGAAAAATAAAATCACGAGAAACTGAGTTTAGATAAGTTATTTAATAGAATGGAGACAAAAGCACAATAAGTTGATTGTCAATTCTGATTTGCGAGGCCTTTGCAATAAATTAGGATTCTGTTTTCATTCTTTTGTGTCATAGAGTTTATGAATGAGAATAACCTGGAGGCTTCTTGAATGTTTGAGTGGAACCTGATTAATGAAAGATAAGCTTTTGGGGTACCAATGATCGGACACACTGCAATAAGTAACATTTAGTTTCTCAAAGTCATTGCTGTTTTTGCTTCAGTGTTGTTAGAGCATCGGTTTTTGCCCATGGATAACTGGTCAAGTGGCTAACTTCTTTCACCCTGTGGACTATGTGAAAAATACGAGAAACAGAGTTTAGATAAGTTATTTAGTAGAATGGAGACAAAAGCACAAGAAGCTGATTGTCAATTCTGATTTGCGAGGCATTTACAAAAATTAGGATTCTGTCTTCATCCTTTTGTGTCATAGCGTTTATGAATGAGAATGACCTGGAAGTCCTGGAAGCTTCTTGAATGTTTGAGTGGAACCTGATTAATGAAAGATAAGCTTTTGGGGTACCAATGATCGGACACATTGGAATAAGTAACATTTAGTTTCTCAAAGTCATTGCTGTTTTTGCTTCAGTGTTGTTAGAGCCATATCAAATTGGCAGTTAGATGAGATTGGCATATGAATTACAGGGTGAGTATAGGTAGATAATCATTTCTTGGAAGTTTGCGATCAGTATATCATACAAGATCTGCAAGATTTTGATCATATAGCTTTGAGATATGCATTCATTCCATTAGTGGCTGCATATTGATACTGAAATATTTCTACTGCTGGCAACTTAATGCTGATTTCCACTTGAGTTGCTAAATGCATGCATGCATGCATGAGAGAACCAGTGACTCTTATCCTCATATCTTTTTCTTGAAACAAGTAACAAGGCCCTATGTGTCTTTCTTGTATAAGGCAAAGTTTGCTCTGGACTGCCTTGAAGTTTCAGTTGGGTAAAACACTGATATTTAGTAGCCACGTGCATTTCAGATATATATCTTTAGTTTCTAATTGAGATGATTAGTAGTTGAGTCTTAATTAGCGAATGGTTTCAGATTGTACTCTTTGATTGAATAGCTATGTGATTGTTGAGGATAGGCACATCATTGTGGCAGGAAGAAACCACACTAATGAGATGCGAATCGTATAGTTTATCACTCTCCACCCCTGTTTAAATTTGGCCAACAGCACTTTGTTAAATTTGGCCAACAGCACTCGTAGTTATTTTTTTATCTTTTTATGTTTCTCCCATGATCATTTCTCTAATAGATGATAAAAGAATTATCTGAACAAATCTGTTAGTAAGTAGAATTTTCGATGCATTATAAGGCTGTCAAATGGTTTTTTTTCCCATTATTCTTTCATAAAATATGACTATGGCTAACACTACCAATAATCTGGCTTTATTATGCACAATGTTATATGTATTTCATATACCATCGCGAAGCTCTGTCTAGAACCATATTATGGTCTTCATCAGCTTTTGTGAAGTTACGTTAGCTAGACTGGTATACTTATTTCGTATAAAAATGAATCGTGAAATTATTGCCCATTATGATGTAAGAACCTGCTTTTGGGCACAATTTTTTCACACAACGGCTACATCTACACAAATATTTTAAGCCCGATTTCTCGTAGAGATAATTTATTGTCTAATAGTCTATTCCTGTGATCATTTATAGTTATGTGGTGACAAAACACCAACATAAATGACTTTGCGGACAGTGATAAATAGTTGATGAGAAAAATATTTCGCCCTTTTATTACCTTTTAGAGCATAATGAAAAAAAAGGCACCTTGCTTTAGGGGTATATAAAAAAAAATACTGTTAGAAAAGGTGGAGGTGGCCAATCCAATAAGAAGTCTCTTTTTCATTTGAGATTCTCAGCAACTTCAATCGATCAAAAACTTGTTGATATAATCTAATATATGCCTTGATCAATCTTTATATACTCAATCAGATAAATTTTTAAAGAAAACATTTCTCATGAAATGCATTTCCTAGATTTATGATGAAACTACACGAAGGGCAACTTTTTCTCCTGCAAAGGTCCTAAGTTTGATATGCTTTCTTTATATTTCTCCTTGCGCTTTTTAGGCAACAAGACTTGGAGAGATGGACACTCTTCATGTTCTTCTTGAACGGTGGCAGAGCACAGGATTTTAGGCAGCAGAAGTTGCAGAAATGTTTTTAGCATGCTCCCTTTATGTGACATGGGAACCGTGCATAATGTATGCAGCAGCATTATCAATCATTGGTATGTCTGTTGATCATACTAAAATAGAACTAAACTTTCCTAAAATTTGTTTGTTCATAAATGATTAGATGACTCTTAGCCACTTTTAGGTATAAAGAAGTATATTATGGCCATGCAAATGATAAAATTGGAGGCTGCAACTCGATGCTGTTGTTGCATTCAAGTACCTCCAAGGCATGCATTAGGTCAGTTTCTGAACTTGCTTTCGTTGCTGATTTTGTAACTGCTGAGCTCCACTTTGAAATTGTGACATATGATAATTGACAACTCAAGCTTATTGGAGTTTTATGATTCCTTATGTTGATTACTGATGGATGCGGTTTCGTAGTGATTCTATTTGCCGTTGCACCTTGAATATTGCAACACATAACCTCTCGGAGTTTCTGAAGCCTCAAGAAGTTGAGTTTATATCAATTCTTTCTATCCTCGCTTTATTTCCTTTTTCTTAAAGTCTTTATGACTGGTTAAACATTTTCCTTTTCGTTAATTTCCACTGAAAAGTTTACAGTTCTGGGAAGTGCTACAACTGACATTAGTTTGTTCTTTCCTTGTCCCTTTGTCCCCTGTTTCTTCATCTCTTCTTCCTCGCTTGTTTTCAGTGCAGTGAGATTCTATGATGTCTTAATGTTATCAAGACTAGATCAGGAATATAGTTTCTTCAAATAAATATGATTTTGTGACTACGAGCAAATTATGCTTTCTGATATGCCATGGGCAATGTACTTGATCTTCTTGCATACATGAGGGCAAGTGCTCGCTAAATTGTGGTGTATGGCTTGTGTTTTGAGGAAGATTTGTTATCTGACATTTCATGTTTTCTAAGGTTGTGCAAAACTCATCAATTTTTTATTCAGACTTTGTTCACATAAACTTAAAACGTAGTGAAATAGGATCTGTTTGAATGTGATATGAAGTATCTAATCTAGATTACGAGATGATCTCTCTGTTGAAGTATTAGTTTTGAAAGAGGAAGCTCAAGTACATGGGGTAAGAAGCATGAGACGTACCAAGGGATGCATCTAAACAAAAAAGTTCAGTGGGAAAAAAAATAAACCATGAAAGCTCTGACTTTTAGAGCATGAAATACATAGATATGCTGCTGTTAATAATCTGATTATGAGTCAAAACTATCGTGGGAAACATGACCTGGCTCATTACCTTTCTGAATACAACATCAAGCAAGGAGACTCATCTCACAGATAGAGGACCACCTTGCTCAATTTCCTCTCTTTGGAGCTCAAAAACTAGCCCAATGTACTGCATAGTTTCATGATAGAACGAGACTGTTATAACAGTGAGCATGGTTCCTGTGCGATGTTTGGAAGATGTAACTGATTGAAATGCCCCCTAGCCAGTACTAGTACACAAGTCATCCACAAATCTGCTCTCAATCAGATCACTGTTGCAAGATTACTCTGAAGAGAAGTTGCTCATCCAAATCAAAAGCCTCTAGTATCACCCAGTTTACAGCATGTTGTTTGTTCTCCAAGGACATTAGGATCCATGTTGAAGAGAAAATATACAACGACCCAAAGGCATCGTGAAAGTTAAAAATTTTAAGCCATAATTACCCCAAACACCCACTCTTTTATATTTGATGCAAAAATTTTGCCAAGGTCAATGCCTAGTTACTGTCAAGTTAATCAAATGGTACAATTCATAGATATTTTGCTTGCATGAAAACCTATTATCTGGAGTACAGACATTTCTTAGAATTGATATTCTCAAGACTGATATGTAAAATTCCTAGCTAAACACATTCTCCCAGTGGCGAACTTGTTTTTGTTTAAATAATAACTTCTTTTGCAAATTGCTTTGTCAATTAGTCTGCTATATTATCTCTAGCATGATATTTGAACATGTCTTGCGAATGGAATTTGTCTTGGGTTTCAAGCTGATGAGCTAGGCAAAAAAATGCAAAATCATCGAAATATTGGCTGGTTTCCACAGAATCATTAGGTTTCAAGTGTCTGCTTGATATATGAATGTTTCCAACTTTTTTCTTCTTTATCTTGCCATAATGGGAATTCTGGATCAAAGGGTTTCAAATGTTGGAGGTATAATGGTGTAAGAAACAATATCTCTTATGCAAAATTTTAATGAACGAGGAAACCCTGATGGTATGAACAACAAGCAACCACCAGTTGAATTGTCTGTTCGAAAGAATTTTATAATATTCTATAGTTAGCACTTATTTACATCAGATAAACCTAAGGAAAATTATAGTTCTTTTTCAATGAACCTGTAGTTAAGTACACAAATTAAGAGGCTTTAACGAGCATAATAGGGCAATTCTATTTTTTGAACCAAAGTTTACGTTATCAATAAATGAAGTAGAGCATTGTGCCTGCTAGCTATATCTCCCTGAAAGAACCTCTCGGAAAAGGTTATGTTATAAAATCTTATACAATGGTCTTCCTAGCACTCATCCATTTCCGTATTGTTTAAGAAGAATTCAGGAAGTCTCTTTCTAATTCTACCTTTCAATCAATTCTCCCAACTAGCTAGAGAAAGGATTGTAGCTGGGGCTTTCAGTTATTGTAGATCTTGCTAAACAACTCTCTCTCTCTCTCTCTCTCTCTCTCTCTCTCTCTCTCTCTCTCTCTCTCTACGTATGCAAGTGCACTTGTCCATACCTATATCGTTTGCTGCAATAAAAAATGTCATTGTATCCTTACTCTGGAGAATTATCTGCACATCCCAGGTAAATACAGCTGGCCCAATTGAATGTTTTGAAAAGAAATTGCAACCTTAGAACTAGCGAGCCATTGGTTAGATTAAAACCCATTAAGAGTTTTTCTCCATCAAGGATAAGGTGCTTATCTTGAGATGGTGAGTACACTTATCCGGATTGACACTAAGTATAGTTGCTTGAGCGGAGTGGAGTTCAGCCATAAAATGGTTGCTACTGCGCATGACAACGCTTCTATTCTCGGGAAGAGTTTTTTTTTCAGAAATAGTTCTTTTCTATTTCTGTTCCAGGGAACAATTTTTGAGTCAAAGAACCCCGTTTGATAACGACACAAAATTTCTACTCCTGGAATAGAAAAAGAATAGTAATGCGTTTGGTAACGCAACAATTTCTTTTTTGTATTTATTCATTTTTTATTTTTGCCGATGGATCGCCACCGCCGCCGCTGCCGCTGTGGCCGATGGGCTTCTGGCGGCGGTCGGCGGCCAGTGGTCGTGCAGCAGCGATGGCTAGCGGGCCGGTGGCTGCGACGGCTGGCGGGCCGGCGGCGACCGGTGGCGGCGACCGGCAGCGGCGACCGGCGACCGGTGGCGGCCGGCGACTAGCGGCGGCAGCGGCGGCGGGGGCGAGAAAATAAAATTGTTCCCGGGCGGTTGACGGTGGTCGTGGCAAGAAAATAAAATTAAAAAAGAAAATCAGCTTACTTCTAGAAATTGTTCCCAGGAACAAGAAGTAACTTTTTTTTGCTTCTCAAAACTGTTCCCGGGTACAAAATGGGAACAAAAAATTGAGAAATTGTTCTCGGGAACAAATGTTTTACCAAACAGGTTTCTGTTCTTTTTTTGTTCCGAGGAACAAAGGAACAAAAATTGGGAGAAACAGGAGCGTTGTCATGCGCAACCTAAATAGGTGTAGAATTTGCCTAGTAAAAAAAAAAAGAATTTTGGATTCCCAGTCTTTTTACCTTAAAAATTCAATCCAAGGATATAATTAGATTGTACTTGTTAACAATTTTCCCAAAATATCCAATTTCTTGAAGTTGAATAGTCAGTTTTCAAGATATTGCAACTTTTAATGACAGTTATTCAATTATGAGGTGTCAAGAATTTAGTAATTTGACCTGATTGATTAATTTCATTTTATATATCAAGTCAAATTTTTCAAAGCCATAAGAATCACGTCAAGAAGATTTTTAACAATGAAAATATAACTTTCCACTACAACCATCTCTTGGCCCAATTTTTGAAAATCCATTTCGAGTCACGAGCCAATGAAAACTTTATACATGGTCATAGACTCATAGGGGCCAATGGCCCCTTAGCCGGAGATAGGTTGGGGTTTTGGAATACCCATTTATTGCTAACCAAGGCCTAGTGTGTGCCTACCCCCAGCATAGCGCACAATGGCCTTCATCTGGCTTTCTAGCCCTTTAGGAGGGTTCTTCTTAACTAAGAAAATTTACATTGAGCTAATTAATAAATCTTGCTCAAAACAAATCAAATTATCTCTACAAAGTTTTAAATGACACTCCCTCTACTTAGTCAAAAATATTAATCTCCATCAGATTTTTCCTCTACATCTCTTTGTGGATTCCGACGCCTAAAATAATTGGAATTTGAATTAAATCAATTTAGAGCTGGGTTTTTGTTTCCAGGTACTTGGAGTACTGTCTACTCCATCGATAATGCAATCTTCCTTTACAATGCATCCAAACTTGGTGACTTCACATAATCTCAATCTATTCATCTTCTATATTTAGGTCCTTCCAAGTATATTGATGTACTCATATTATTGAAGTCGTTCTCCATTTATTTGGTCCGTCCAAGCATCTCGATGATTTAATGTCCTTTGCTTGTTCACCAAAATCCAAAGGTTCTTTCAAGTCTAACACTTTCCACTCAATATCTTGTTCTCTATATGCAAATTAAGAAAATTCTTAAATAGCATAGACATCATTGTGTTAACACTATCTGCATATAAACTTGTACATGTAGAGAATAATTTGTTTGTGTGCACACATATGTGTGTATATATATCTTCAAAATACATAAAGAGTCTTATTAATATAATTTACCTTGTTAAAATGGGCATTTTGTTTTTTGGTCGGTTAAAATGAGCATTTGACCCCCCATTTAAATGGAAAAATCGGAAGCAAGCGAGGGAAATGATGCGCAAGGGACCTCGGGATTGGGCCACTACACACCGTCATGAGGATATTGTACAGGGCCCTTGGCCTGGCGCTGCAAACGCTATGCGGCATTTGCTCGTTAGGAGTGCCACCACCTGGATCAAATTTTGCCTCTTTTTTTTTTTTCGAAAAATCACTTATTTTATTTTTATATCTGTCCGAACTTTGACCACTCAGAAAAATTACTTATTTTAACTTTTGTCCGAACTTTGTCCCCTCGTTTCCCTTCAGTTCGATAATTGTAAAAGTACTGGGATTATGGATTTCTGCAAATTTGATCGGAATGGTCATGGTGGAAAGTCACAACATCTTTCTCGTTGAAATTCTGATTTACCTAATTCTCAAAATATTAGTTGTGACTAAATATACCTGAATTCATGAGTTAATTTGGAAAATCGCAATTTTCTCAACACCCTCAAGATTGGTTGGCAGTAGTTAAAAGTTGTGATATGTGTGATCCGGCCATCCAATGTAGGCAAATTGGTGTCATTGTTCTTTCTGAGCACAACCTAGTTACACCAATCATCGTAATTTCAACGATTTTTGTTTTTCAACACTCAAGGCTTTGACACATTGGAAACCAAAAATTTTCCAATGGAGCAAGTGCTATCCGAGAATAGTTTGCGTGGTCAAACATTGGTAAAAAAATGAGGTGCCTTCAATAATAGTTGCAAAGAGGGAAATACTTATACCCGTTGAGAAAATTTTACACCCTTACAAAAGAATGCAAAAGTAACCGAAGGCCTCCATGCTTGGCGTTAATGCTTTTTCTTACCATTGTTAGCCTAATTTTTTCACTGCAACAAATCTGGAAGCATCGTCGCCTAGTCGTCTTTTGGTCGTTCACAATCTTTATGACTATCTAAAAGTATCGTTCCACTAACTAGTAAAGCTGGGAACTTTTTCCCTCCGCTTTGGAAAAATTTCATAGGTGACTTAAAGGTTTTCACTCTTCTTCTTCTTTTTCCTGGTACTAAAAGAAAAAGAAGATGCCCTGTCTCATGTGAAGGAAGCCTTGTTAAGTGGGCAATGGGACCGACTGTAAGCTCAAAATGTTCGAACTTGACTTGGATTCAACAACAATATGCATTTTTACAATTTTCTTTTGATAATTATAGCATACATCGTCAGTGTTAAAAAAGATTTACACAAGTGGCCTCATAGTTACATCACTAACTTAAGAAAGAGGTATTATGATCCAAAAATAAATTGTCGATAGGTTGATTTTGTAAAATATTTTTATAAACTTGCAGTCTCATTTTTTTGTTCTCATTTCTTCATGATAATTAAAATTCAAGATGACTTGATTCATACAATGATTTCCAAATATGGTTTTAGGAGGGGGAGAGACTTGTGATTGTAGAGGACTTGGTCCGAGGCTCGCACGCAATTCTTTTGCCAAGCGAATTTATACGACGGCTTCCATTTATGGTTTTGGGAGGGGGGGAGAGAACGATGATTTTAGAGGAGCTTATCCCAAATTTCTCACGTGATTCTTTTCGCAAGAGAGGATAAGTTTTACTCACAATACCAGTCAATCGGAACCGGTCATTATAGACGACCTTATCTTGAGGTTCACACGTAATTCTTTTAGCTAGAGAGGGTAAGTATTGCTCACGAGTAATTCAATTATCCGGATAAATATTGTAGAGAACTTGTGAAAGGAGATTCGGGCAATGTTAAGGGAGTTCAATGCAAGGTGACGGGTGAGAGTTTGATACATTACTATCGGAGAGACTAAAGCTATAGTTCTTCCTTTGTGAAATTAACTATCAAATAATTGGTTCAGGGCATCTTGTAGTGAATAATGAGAAATTTCATGTTGAACATGATGGTGTATTAAAATCAGTGGATGGTGTATCGCCATGTATAAGGAAGAAACAAGTTAGAAGCAGCCCATGTCATAAAGCTGGAAACTTTTTTCCTCCACTTTGGAAAAATTTTAAGACTTGACTTAAAAGTTGTCACTCTTGTTTCGTTTTGGTACTAAGAGAAAAAGAAGATGCCTTGTCTCATGGTCCACTTTGGAAAAAATTTCATAGACTTGACTTAAAAGCCATCACTCTTGTTTTCTTTTGGTGCTAAGAGAACTTGACTTAAAATCGCCACTCTTTTTTCCTTTTGGTGTTAAGAGAAAAAGAAGATGACTTGTCTCATGGCCCACTTAGGAAAAAATTTCATAGATTTTACTTAAAAGTCACAATTCTTGTTTTCTTTTGATGCTAAGAGAAAAAGAAGATGCCTTGTCTCATGGCCCACTTAGGAAAAAATTTCAAAGATTTTACTTAAAAGTCACCATTCTTGTTTTCTTTTGGTGCTAAGAGAAAAACAAAATGCTTTGTCTCATGGTCCACTTTGGAAAATAAATTTCACGGGCTTGACTTAAAAGTCATCACTCTTTTTTTTCTTTTGGTGCTAAGAGAAAATGAAGATGACTGGTCTCATGGTCCACTTTGGAAAAAATTTCATAGACTTGACTTAAAAGTCGTCACTCTTGTTTTCTTTTGATGCTAAGAGAAAAAGAAGATGCCTTGTCTCATGGTCCACTTAGGAAAAAATTTCATAGACTTTACTTAAAAGTCGTCACTCTTGTTTTCTTTTGGTGCTAAGAGAAAAAGAAGATGCGCTATCTCATGGTAAAAATTTCATAGATTTGACTTAAAAGTCGTCACTCTTGTTTTCTTTTGATGCTAAGAGAAAAGGAAGACACCTTGGCTCATGGTGAAGAAACCTTTGTTAAGTGCATGGTGGGATCGATAGTAAACTCAAAATGTTCTAACTTGACTTGGATTTGACGACATGAAATTTGAGGTTGAGAATTTATAATGAGAAGTTACTCCACGCGTAAAGTTTAACTTTTGTGGTACTTTGTTAAGCAAAGTCCTCTTACACCTACAAATGGATCGCGAGATTTATAACTCATTCTTTGCCCACAGGATCATCTGCGATTGAGGGATTAGGAACATGGCTAAAAGTCTTATCCACTTGCAACATTATGTTGATACCTCTCATTTCACAAATTCATTTAACGAATCCAGTGTACAAAGGATGATTGGATTGTATACATTAGATAAGGTGGTCTTATGCAATATCCATCCCTTCAATGGAGGAGATTTAGCAGATCGAGATTAGATAAGCAGTAATATTTCCGTTGAATAGTCAAAAGGATAGCTAAGAAGTAGTGGCACAATTATCTATCTAGAAAAATTATTACGTAAACTTAGTGTATAAACTAAATTGAATATGAACTATTAAAAACAGTGGACTTCATAAGAATCTCTTCAACTTTTCTGATTTACATTTAGTTTATCATGTATATTTTTTATTTCATAATTTCTTACTTATTAGACGCGAGTAACAGCCTCCAAGATTGGATTTTTGGTTGTGAAAAGCACCTAGGACTCGAAGTGAAGAAGATTGAAGACAGAATAATTACAGTGGGGAAATGCATGCGGAAATAAACCAAATAATTGCAGCAGGTGGTTGATGCTTCGAAAGCATCTTACATTTTCTCACGAAAAAACAAGCAATTGTGGATGAGCTATTGCTGGCTCATTAATTTTATAAATTGGTTGAAACAGTACATCCATTTAAGAAATATCGTTACATGTCACCCTGTGCAAGTCTGATTTATCCCCTTGCCCATTACATTTATATGATTGAGAATGGAGAATTTAAATATAAATGGTGTAAAAACTACGCATTGTCAACAATGTTGATTCACATAATTCAGCATAAGACATTATGGATGCTTAACAATTTAGCTGTACCAATTTCTATGTGAGTCCACGGTACTTCAATTATTTGGAATTTTAATCTCCAAAAGATTTGAGTTATGTGATAAAGCAAATATAAACTACTTATACACCACATACAGATACAACTTTAATGAGATTTACAGAAATTTTTTATTATATTATATATTTTTAATATGCCTGAAGCCTAAAATTTTCACAAGGCTTGAACACAACTTGTTTGCTTGATCACGTGCAATATGCAAATACATATTGCTTTCTTTTTTAAGATTGCAAATCCCTCGCAAACACTAATATTTTAAAGACAAATCCTACAACAAAGAGTCCAGATACTATAACACATAAGGAATATGTTGAAATGATTTTTAAGAAATTCGATATGATGGTAAATATTCTATACCATAACAAGAACTTAGTGTGATTTTAAGTTCAATATGTAATTTCTATGTTTTGATTTTTCAATATATATCTAGATAATTGTAAATGGTGCAATGAAATGTCTATTATTAAAAGGTTTAACACAGCGAATTTCGGATCAAAATAGAGTGGGAAATGAATCATGGAATTTAGAAACGATCATGGAAATTTCGAACTTGTGCTACTTCACACGAACACCTTAGTATTCACACATGCATGGCTTTGGGACTCTGCAAATAAATCGCAAGAGTGGCAAACATGGAATTTACTTCTGATCAAACGAAAACATGAACAAGAAAGGGAAGGAATCAGCAGGCTTTAACGTGATGAGCGGACAGCAAATTGAGTGTGATGTGTCAAGAATTTTGTCATTTGACTTGATTGATTAATTTCATTTTTAAACATCGAATCACAATTTTTCTAAATCCTCAAGAATCACATCAATTGGATTTTTAATGAAGAAAATATCTTAAAACACCACTACAACCGTCTATGATTCTTGGAAATCCAATTTTAGTCACGAGCTTTCTGTGAATGTGAATATCAGGTCAATTGGGCGACAGATGAAAACTATATGCACAGTCATGAGGGCTAGTGGCCCCTCTGCTAGAGGCCGGTCGTCACTTTGCTGCACTTGCTCTTTGCTAACAAAAGCCTAGGTTGTGCCTACCTTGCACAAGGCACAAATGGCCTCAATTAGGCATTCTAGTCGTTTACAAGGGTTCTACTTAACTAAAAACGTTTACATAGAGCCAATTAGATAAATCTTGCCCAAAACAGATCAAAATCGCCCCAAGAACTTGCATGACGCTTACTCTGTTTAATAAAAAATATCAAACCCCATATAACTTTTCCACAACGTTTCTTGTGGAATTTTGAGACTTTAAATACTTGGCTTAGAAGTACAAATTGGAATTTGAATCAAATTGATTTAGAACTAAGTCTTCGTTTCTATTAAATTATGTTTCAAGATTTAATTCACGCGAAGAATTTCAAGAAGTCCACTTCCGATATGGAATAGGACGTACTCCAATTATCTAGCGAAGGGGGCACATGGATTTGAGATCTCCAGTTTCTTTAGTCAGAGAATATTTGTTTTTTATTGTTGGAGATATTCATCCAAGCTTGACCAAGAGAGTGGCTTCTGGCAAAAGTGAAAGGCTTTCTTTTTTTCCGTACAAAAGAAAAACGTGTGGGGCCAAGTAAAATTCAGAGAAGGAAACAAAAAGCAAGGGTCTTGGGCTTTTAATTTTTTCTTGCCTGAAGTAGCCGTACGGAGAAAAGAGCCGCCTAGTGGCTCCCGTAAAGGACGAGCAGCGAATATCAAAAGGGCACGCTTGGTGACGCCCTATTTGATCGCGCGGAGGAGTTGTAAACACGGTTATGCTATGCGTTTTACACCAAATTTAATTATTTATAAACATTTTGGGGATGCATGGAATCTTAAATGTGGGAAATAGGTTATTTGATGTTAACTTTTCCTATAAACATAGGTATCAACACTCAGATTAAGCCGCAAAATTATTTGGTGTCCTTCATCGTTTTTCATTTATTTTTTTGATAATTTCGCATTGATTTAATTGTAAAGTCTTGGTTAGTTTTTGTGTTAAATTTACAGTAGTTTCCAGGTACTGGAGTACTGTCTACCTTGCAATAATGTAAAGAACATTTTGTAACCCTTCAAATTCCTTCTAATTTAATATGTTCACCTTCTATGCTCACATCCTTCCAAAGCATATTGATGGCGCTCATATTATTTAAGTTGTTCTACTTCAATTGGGTCTATCCAAGCACCTCAATGATCCTATGTCCCTTGGTTGTTCAAAAAGATCCAAAGGTTCTTCCAAGTCTTGCACTCTCCTTCTAGTATCTTATTCTCTATATGTAAGCTCCGTTCATTTTGTAAAAAAAATGACGTTTGTGGAAAATATTTTCCAAAAAGTCATTTTTCAAGAAAATGTAATTATTTTTTGGTATTCTGGTGAAACTTATAAATGAAGTGGAAAATATTTTCTGCTATTCAATAAGAAGAATCTTTTCCTCCATATACACTTTTTCATTTTATTTTATTTTTTAAAATAAAATTTTCATAATTTTTTTTATGTTTTTAAAAAATATATATTTAATTATTTTCAGTTTTAAAAAATTGATTATTAAATTATTTTTTCATCTTTCTTTTTCTTTTCTTTGTTTTCCTCCACCTCTTTTTGGCCGGTTGCCGGCCACAATGACGGCCAACAACCAACTCATTCTTAGCCCACAAGGTAATCTACTGCGATCGAGGGATGAGGAACATGGCCAAAAATCTGATTCGCTTGCAACGTTATGACCATCCCTCTCATTAGTCATTAGATGAGGTGGGACTTATGTAATATCTTAGATATAAGACCATCTCCTGCAATCTTGGAGTTGTATCCAATCACGCTATCATGAAATTGAAACTAGCTGCCACAATTTTGGAGTTGTGAATTCTAGTTCATCTTGCATGTCGAGCTGTCCATTGGGCCGATTAAAATGAAGAACTTCATAGTGGAGCCCTGTTTTGCTCGACAGAAACAAGCTTGGTTTAATTTTGATGCATTTTGCCTAAACATAAATGTGTCTATTGTTTGAATGCAAGATGCAATAAAAGATGCGATAGTAGGTCTAAATATCAGCAAATGTTTTTGTTTAAGGATCCAATCGCACCGCTATCGACAAACTTGATTTGTAATTTTCTCATGAAATGAATGAAAAGTTTTCAAGCAAATATTTACGTGTCGACACAAGGTTAGAGGTACAAATTTTGAAAAACCAACTCTTTGTCATTTGGTGACGAATGTAGTGATTATCTGACTATTAGAAAGTATTGTTGTCGTATGTATTATATGTCGGTTGAGTAGTCATGTGTTAAATTATTACTTTGTAAAGATGAAACCACTTGAAGGTTTGGGGATACCATTTCAAGAAAGCGAACAAAATTTTTCTGATTAGTGAGCCTATTACCAGATCTCAAAATTCCACCACCCCAAATTGTTTCTCCACTACTTTTGTCGGCCTCAAAGAAGATTGTCACTCTGAGAATCGGAATACCTTGGTGATGAAGATAAGTCCATGTGTTCACACCTATTAATATAAGTTGGTCCATACTTAAGCACCATGTTTTCCAAAATTCTACTATTGTTAATAGATCTAACATTATTTTTTGCCGGTATAGTTGATTGCGTGTGTAATTATATATCTCTTAAGCGGTCATGTGGCAAATTATTATACAGCAAGGAAAAAACTACTTGTCGGTGGTTGGGGATGAAATTTCGAGGAAGCTAGCCAAGTTGTTTTTATCAGTGAGTCCATGACCTAGATCACGAGAATCCACCAACCTAAAGTTGTTTGTCAATTTGTGGAATAATCGAGTCCACTAGGTCCAGTGCTCTTCTATATTGTTCACTACTTTTGTCAGCCACAGAGAAGCTTTTGTCAATTAGACAGCGTGAATGACGGGGTGGTACGCGGTCTTCAATGAAAAAGTCCATGTGTTCACACCTTTAGATGTCTTGGTCCATCTTTAAGTCCCATCATTTACCAAAGCACACAAGCAAGTCGTGCATCTTTGTCCTCTTCATATAAGAATAAATCAACAAGAAGATGAAATGGTGAACAAACTAATTGAAAACATTTTATCAAATCTAATAGTCATTGATTGTTGAACTCCATCATCCAATGGCTTCTTCGTTGAGCCTCAAGAAGAATTACGATGTCTTCCTGAGCTTCAGAGGCATAGATCTGCGCAAGAATTTCATTGGTCATCTCTACATAGCTTTAGACCAAAAGGGGGTATACACTTTCATTGATAGTGAGGAACTAAGGAAGGGAGACCAAATATCGGCGGCACTTATGAAGGCGATCGAGGAATCACG
This sequence comes from Eucalyptus grandis x Eucalyptus urophylla, assembly GCA_028830015.1. Classification (NCBI taxonomy): domain Eukaryota; kingdom Viridiplantae; phylum Streptophyta; class Magnoliopsida; order Myrtales; family Myrtaceae; genus Eucalyptus; species Eucalyptus grandis x Eucalyptus urophylla. The sequence continues at coordinate 32,193,735 of CM054193.1, read as the reverse complement.
CATTGCAATAATCATTTTCTCCGAGGATTATGCTTCCTCGTCATGGTGTTTGGAAGAGGCAGCAAAAATCATGGAGTGCAAGGAGCAAGGAGACCTCAAAGTCTTTCCGGTGTTTTACAAAGTGGAACCTAGGGAAGTAAGAACACTGAGAGAGAGTTACGATAAAGCTATGGAAAAGCATGAATTCAAGTTTGGGAAAGATTCGGAGAAATTGAAGAGATGGAAGAAAGCTCTTTTTAATGCCGGTGGCTTGTCTGGGTGGCCTTTGAATGAGGGGTAAGTTGAGTTGAGTTCATATTTTATGTAAGAAACTAAACTTTTGCATGCAAGTATAAAGACTGCTTGTAGAAAAAACATAATAAGAACAAATAAATCAACACACACATGATTGTAACTACAAAATGTTAAAACTTGATCTACCAATGAACAAATGAACAAAATGTGAAGTGGCGTTATTGCATTTGCCGCATTTCTTTGGAATGAGTAGGAAAGTTTGCAACGCCCCATATTGGATAATTAGTGTGTACAGGCCAAGTAAGGCAATAACATCGTGCTTCATGTATTTAATAGTTTTTGAATCGAAATCTTAACCACTATTCAAAGTCTTAAATAGCTCTTTTTTATTAAAGCATGTAGATAAATCACATAGAACAATCAAAAGGAAAAATAAGTAAATTACATGAAATGCTTGGGTGACTAAAAGTTGAACCCTGAACTTGTTTTGATTGATGTAAAGAACACTTGGAATCCTAATTTGACTTAGTGAAAATACGTTTTCTTTTGGCTATGATCACCTGAGAATGAGATGTCATTGTTGGTTGGTGATTGCTCATTAATTGCTAATTCAAATAGCTAAAACGATGCCGAAACTCTTTTTCCGTTTTTCTCAGAAACGAGTCAGAGCTTATACAAGAAATTGTGAAGAAGATCTTAACTTACCTAGCCCAAACATCTTTGCATGTTGCTAAGCATCCTGTTGGGATAGATGCCCGAGTGGCTGAGCTGAAATCAATGTTAAACCTTAAGTCTCATGAGGATGTTGTCATGGTGGGATTATGGGGACAAGGAGGCATTGGGAAGACAACTTTATCAAAAGCTCTTTACAATGCTATTTTTAGACAATTTGATGGTTCATGTTTCCTAGCAAATGTTCGAGAAGCTTCAAAAAATTCAAAGGATTTAGTTCTGTTGCAAGAAAAATTACTATCTGAGATTTTATCACTGCAACAAAAATTAGAAGTGTCCAATGTCGATAGAGGTATTATTCTAATACAAAATCGACTTTGTCACAAAAAAGTTCTCCTCATTCTTGATGATGTGGATGACTTGCGCCAGTTAGAAGCTTTAGCAGGAGGACGCAATTGGTTTGGTAATGGAAGTAGGATCATTGTTACTACAAGAGATAAACATTTGCTAACTTGTTATGGAATTGATCAAGATCATGTGTATGAAGTTAAACCATTGAGTTACCATGAAGCTCGTGAGCTGCTTAGCAATCATGCTTTTCTGACACTCCAAGAATTAGAAATCAGGACAAATTTGGTGTATAGTGTTCTGAATTGTGCTGGAGGGCTTCCTTTAGCACTTGAGGTTCTCGGTTCCTGCTTACGTGGTAAAAGAGAAGATGTATGGGAAAGTACACTGAAGAAAATTTCTAGGATTCCCAACAATACCATTAATGGTGTTCTCAAAATAAGTTACGATGGACTAGAGGAAAATGAAAAAGAGATTTTTCTCGACATTGCCTGCTTTTTTAAGGGGGAGGATAGTGACTACATAATGAAAGTCCTTGATAGTTGCGATCTTGAGACAACCGCAGGATTCAATATACTTATTGAGAGGTCCTTGATAAGCATTGACTATGGAAGACTACAAATGCATGACTTGATTCAATCGATGGGTATGGATATTGTGAGACAAGAATGTCGCGATAATCCTAGAAGTCGCAGCAGACTATGGTGGTATGATGATGTTGCCGATGCTTTGTCAAGCGATGTGGTAAGACTTGCGAACATGACCAAAATATGGCTCCTTATTTTTTACTCTAATTATTGAAAATGCAAAAGCTGAAATACTCTTGTATATTTAGGGAGATTGTGCTGTAAAAGCCATTGTGTTGGAGCCACCTAAGCTGAAAGAGCTACCTGAGCTGGAGCTGAAAGAGCTAAGTATCCATCCTAATGCTTTTCCAAAAATGAGAAAGTTGAGATTGCTCATCCTACGCAATGTTCATATTTCTTTCCATGGCCCTATATGTCTTCCTAATGAGCTAAGATGGATGGAATTTGCTGGAAGTGGTCCTTGGATTCCAAAATTTCCTTCTGGTCGAAAGAAATTAGTAAGTATTGATATGAGTAAAGGCAGTATCACAGAAGTCGTAAAACACTTTAAGGTGAGCATTTATCTACATAGACTGTTTGATTATCCTAATTCATTTGGATGGACATATGCATGTTAGACGTACTATTATTCATACGGAAATGGCATTTCACTATTTTAGAAGCCGCTTCTCTATTTTCTTTCAGAATGACGTTAACTACTTGCGTTGGAAATAACGTGCAGCAAACTAGCATTTGAAAAACTAAGGGAAACAACTTTACTAGAAAAATCCAATGGAAACATTTTGCTGATGAAATACACAAGACAAAGAAATTTTATTATAATTTGCAGAAAGAGCAGATTTAAAATTTTTTATGAAGGTTATTGGATCGTTAGTAAATTCAAATTTTAATATATTGAAATATGTGAGAGATAAAATAAAATAACCAATTTCATGTAGTTGTCCATGGGTATTATATTTGTAAAATAAGCAATTGAGGCTCATGGATGAAAGGAATAAAAAAGAGGTTCAAATCCCTCACAATTAGAAGGCTTTTATTACGTTATGTACAAGTTGTACATAACGTAATAAAAGCCTTCTAATTGTGAGGGTATATATATATATATGTATGTAGATGAATCTCAAATACTTTCTAAACCTAATATCTCTAACCATTGATGTAGTTTTATTTCAAAATCAAATCTACCTAGGGAAGAAATTCAAAATGCAAATATGCTAGTATAAGCTATTCCTATGTCACTAGTTTACATATGAACAATTTCGTATACAAAAAGAATTGTCTAATGATCAAATAAAAGGAAACAAAAACACGATGAACCAACCCGTTGTCATATATACAAAAGAAAATACACCCAAGGAATAGCCGGCTGAATGGTCAAGCATTTGATTTAGATGTGGTTGGTCGGATACCTTAATCACAATATGTTGCATTCAAAATAACCTTAGAGGCCACGTAGTCTCCAAGTTATGGAGGCTTATTCAATGTATGCCGTGAAGGGCGGGATTTGTCCTGCACCGTGTTGTAAAAAAGGCATCATTAATTGCTCAAATCAGTTATGAAGGAGCAACATTTCTAAGTGCATGTAATTAAATATCTATTAGACATCTTGCTAGTAATGTGTGTACAAATAATTTGATATGTGTGATCCTGTAGGGGCATGCCACCAGGAATTGTCACCGGTTATAAGGTGATATAAATTACAACTAATTCATTCAAAAACTTTTGGCAATCCTTAATTCAATATTTGTTCTCCCCAATTATACTGTGATATAAATTATCTCCATCAACTATATAGTAATAGGAGTTGTCTTTGATCATATCGGAGTAATTTAGAAATTTAAATTAACTAGCCCTTAATTTTTTTCCATGTTTGTTAACGCGCAATTCTTTAATACGGAATGTAATTATTTGAAATATATATATATATATATATATATATATAAGAATTGTCATATTTAATGTATCAAAACATCATATGGTATGATTTTGTTATTTGCTAGAATTATTTTTTGTTTGATATATAGTATTTATTTGTTTGTAAAATCAACGTTTAATTTTCTAGTAATCACGATATATCTTTATCAGTCAAGTATGGAGTATCATGTTATATCTAACTGTTTTGATGATTGTCTAGAATAATTTAATTGCAATCTTTTTAATATTGTGTATTATATATTATATAACTCTTTAAAATAATATCTAAAAATTAAATGATAAGAGTTGTCTCTTATTAGCTAATGTGATAATAAAAACTAAATTGCTAGGTAGAACTCACTTGTGAGCATGCCATATGACTTAATCTCTCGTAAGCTTTACTGTATATACATAAAAATTTGTATTTACCGGTAAAGTTTCAAAGGGTTTAGTAATTTCTCAATACTATATATATGGTAACTTTGAATGAAAAGTTATTAATAGGTTAAGAAATTTACTTAGAACCCTATATAGTAGGTCTCAAGTTGCATGATCTAACGATGCTCCTTACCTCCTTTATCATGAAGAGAATTGTGGCCTAAGGATGAAGATTATTAAAAGTGGCAACGGCATTATACAAATACCTTTCTTTCCCTTTTAGAATGTTTATGGTAGTTGGTTTTGTTGTTTTTGCAGGACTTCCAACAATTGAGGTACATTAAATTGCGTGATTGCGAGTCGCTCGTTAGTACACCCAACATCTCATGTACTCCAAATCTCGAAGAATTGGAACTTTGGAATTGCAAGAACTTGGTAGAAGCCCATGAGTCGATTGCATGTCATGACAAGCTCCAGGTCTTGCATTTTAAATGGTGCCCTGAACTTTGTGTTTTTCCGAATGTGCTCAAGTCAAAAAATCTTCAAGATCTCAAACTTTCCAATTGCCCAAAATTGGAAAGATTCCCCGATATTCCAGATGAACTCAGAGGCCTGAAAAAACTTTCCATACAACATACTGCTTTAAAAGAACTTCCTTCATCAATAAAAAATCTTGTCTCTCTAGAGAAAATACATTTAGACATGGGCAAAAACCCTATAAGTCATCCATCTAACAATTACAAGTTACAAAAACTTCAATGGTTCAAATCTTTTCTCTGCCGAATCGTGTTTCCTAACCTCTGGAATTCAGCTGATCCATGCATGAAGATCGGACTTCCAAATTCAAATGTGTCAGACCTTTTAAATTGTAATCTATCCCAAGTAGAGTTTCTTGAGGATTTTTCTTGTTTTCCCTTGTTGAAAATCTTAATTATGTCGGGGAACAACATTACTAGCCTTTCTACATCCATCAAGCATGATCGTTTGTCCACATCGTCAATTAGTAAGGTGAGCATTTATCTACATAGACTTTTTTATTATCTACTTCATTGTATGGGTGTTTGCGTACTATATGCACTAGTATTTCTAAGGAAATGGTGTTCCTCTGTTTTAGAAACCACTACTCCATTTTCTTGCAGAATGTCATTAACTACTTGCGTTGGAAATAACATGCAGCATAATTGGCATTGAAAAATTAAGTGAAACATCTTTATAAGAAATCTGCAATGAAAACATTTTGCGGGTAAAATACACGATACAAACAAATTCTATTATTATATACAGAAAGAAAAAAATTGAATTTTCTTATGAAGGCCATTGAATCATGATTAAATTCAATTTTTAATATATTGAAATATGTGAGAGATAAAATAAAATAACCGATTTCGTGCATTTGCCCATGGGTATTATATTTGTAAAATGAGCAACTGAAGATCATGGATGGAAGGAATGAAAAAGAGGTTAAGATCCCTCACAAGTAGAAGGTTTTTATTATATATAGAAGGACAAATACTTTCTAAACTAATATCTCAAACTATTGATGTAGTTTTATGTCAAAATCAAATCTACCTAGGGAAGAAATTCAAAATGCAAATATGCTAGTATAAACTATTTCGCCTAATTCTAACTATGTCACTAGTTTACATATAAACATTTTTATATACAAAAAATAATTGTATAATGGTCAGATAAAAGGAAACAAAAACGTGACGAATTAACCCGTTGACATATATACAAAAGTAAAAACGCACAAGGAATAGATGGTTAAAGGTCAAGCATTTGATTTAAATGTGGTTGGTCAGATATATTGATCACAATATCTCACTTTCAAAATAACCTTAGAGGCCACGTGGTCTCCAAGTCATGGAGGCTTTCCAATGTATGTTGTAAAGGGCGGCATTTGTCCTGCACAGTGCTGTAAAAAAATACATCATTATTTGCTCAAATCAGTTTTGAAGGAGTAGCATTTCTAAGTACCCATAATTAGATATTTATTAAACATCTTGCTAGTAATGCATGTACAACTAATTCGATATAAGTGATCCCGTAGGGGCATGCCACCAGGAATTGTCACCAATTATAAGGTGATATAAATTATAACTAATTCATTCAAAAACTTTTGGCAATCCTTAATAATTCAATATTTGTTCTCACCAATTATAAGGTGATATAAATTATCTCCATCAACTATAAAGTAACAGGAATTGTCTTTGACAATATCGGAGTAATTTAGAAATTTAAACTAACTAGCCCTTAATACGAAATGTAACAGGAATTGTCTTTTTTCCATGTTTGGTAACGTGCAATTCTTAAATACGAAATGTAATTGTCTGAAATATATATATGAAAAGGATCATGTCATATTTACTGCATCAAACATTAAATGGTACGATGTTATTACTTGCTAGGATTAGTTTTTGTTTGATATATAGCATCCCATTGTTTGTAAAACCAACGAGTGATTTTCTAATAATCATGATATATCTTTTACTGGTCTATCATGTTATGCCTAACTGTTTTGACGATTGTCTAAAAATTTATTTGTGATTTCTTTTTAATATTGTGAATTTTGTATATATTATATAACTATTTAAAATAATATCTAAAAATGAAATGATAAGGGTTATCTCTTATTCGCTAATGTGATCATAAAAACTAAATTGTTAGGTAAAACTCGCTCGTGAATGTGAGCTTTACTGTAGACACATAAAAATTTGTATTTACCGGTAAAGTTTCTAAGGGTTTAGTAATTTCTCAATACTATATATATATAGTAATGTTGAATGAAAAGTTATTAGTAGGTTTAGAAATTTACTTAAAACCCTAAATAGTAGGTTCCAAGTTGCCTAATCTAACGATGATTCTTGGTTCCATCCACATGAAGAGAATTGTGGCCTAAGGATGAAAATTCTTAGAAGTGGCAACGGCGTTATAAGGATACCCTGTTTTCCCTTTCAAAATGTTTATGGTAGTTGATTTTGTTGTTTTTGCAGGACTTCAAGCAATTGACGTACATTGAATTGAGTGACTGCGATTCGCTCGTTATTACGCCCAACCTCTCATGTGCTCCAAATCTCAAAGAATTGAAACTCTTGAATTGCAAAAACTTGGTAGAAGCCCACGAGTCGATTGCAAATCATGACAAGCTCCAAGTCTTGCATTTTAAATGGTGCCCTGAACTTCGTGTTTTTCCAAATGTGCTCAAGTCAAAAAATCTTCGAAATCTCAACTTTTCTGTTTGCTCAAAATTTGAAAGATTTCCCGATATCCCACATGAACTCCGATGCCTGAAAAGACTTTCCATACTACATACTGCTATTAAAGAACTTCCTACATCAATAGAAAATCTTGTCTCTCTAGAGGCAATGCTCTTAGATATTTGCAAAAACTCACTAAGCATTCCATCTAATATTTACAAGTTACAAAAACTTCGATGGTTCAAATCTGCTTTTGGCCCAATCGTGTTTCCAAACCTCACGGATTCAGCTAATCCGTGCATGAAGGTTGGACTTTCAAATTTAAAAGTCTTAGACCTTCTCAATTGTAATCTGTCCAAAGTAGAGTTTTTTGAGGATCTTTCTTGTTTTCCCTTGTTGGAAACCTTAATTCTGTCAGGGAACAATATTACTAGCCTCCCTATATCCATCACTCAGCGTGATCGTTTGTCCATATTGTCAGTTAGTTATTGCCATCAATTACAAGAGATTCCCAAGCTTCCGCCATTTTTAAATTTACTGCTCGCGAATGGGTGCGAATCTCTACAAACAAATGGACATTTAACTTCAATTGATCAGTGGGTCCATCGAGGATTGACCGTGGTTGACACTGCTTCAATTGCCAAGGTCAGATTCTCTCTCTCGTGCGCACACATATCGGTGTGGAGAATATTTTCAAAACAATCTGTGCTTTTATATTGCAATAGCTGAAAATGCAAAATCAGAGGTTTGAGAAAACCAAACGAATATAAAGTGATCCTACACTAATATTTACATAGTGAAGGTGGCTAGCATAGTTTTTATGGGAATGATTTTTATCACATGAGACTTCTATCTTAACGCAAGCTGGGATCAATGGATCCCTCCTCATTTACGGAACTCTTTATTCACTTGGATTACTTACTAAACTCAAATTGAATTCTTCTAAGGTGCTTTCTAACGGTCTATTTTTGTAACAGGGATTTCCTTGCACTACTTTTATTCTCCCTAAAGGAGAGATGCCAAAGTGGTTTCAACCAATTGAAGACGGTTTTGTATCTTTCATGGCTTCAAAGGACTTATATGACAAGTTTCTTGGATTGATTTTTTGTGGCGTACGTAACAATGAAGGCAATGAGTGCACACTTTACTTTGACCCATATATTAATGGCAAACGCTACGGTGGCTACGGAACAAGGATCTTCAGATCGGATCCAGGTGACATCCTCATAAACTATTTTGCACCATTTGACTTATGGGGAGCATTCCATTTTGATCAAATTGATGGGAGTTATGCACAATTCAACCTTAAATTAACGAGCGGGGCACAAATGAAACTTGAATTAGCGAGCTGGGGTCAGTGCGTGAAAAAGTGGGGATTTCGAATAATATGCAAGCAATTAGAAGACGATTTAAAAGCTACGCTCCAAGACAATAAGTTAATTGATCCAGCTTTCCTCTACGAGGTTGGTCATGACTCAACAAATCCAGAAGTCGAGAGTTCACATGTGCATGGAGACAACCCAATCGAAATGGATCAACTAAAAAACTTGCAAGAGAGTTCACATATGCTCAAAAACAGACTGATCGAATTTGATCTAGATTGTCCACCGAGTTCTTACGAGCATGGTAAAGCGATAGCAATGAGAGATCGTGAGTTTTATTTTCCTGGACGGTTTCTTCCTGGAGACCCGCGCAGCCTGGGGAACAAAAAGTACAAGCTTTGGTTGGAAGAATATGCAGACGTGAGTGAACTCCCGTTGATCTTCATTACAATGCCTTCTTTCTTCTCGTTCCTTCGTTTTCCTTTCTCCACGAAAAAAAGAAACTTATAAATAAAATTCTGTAATTCTGCCTTCTCTTTTTATCTCTTTTCTTTGTGTGTAGTTCTTCCTTTTGGCTAATTCCTCTTTTCTCCGCCCTACCCAAACTTCTAGCTCCGCTATCTTGCGTTGGACACTGGCGATCTCTGACAAATGCAAGATCGCCGCTTGGCAAGCAGAGGCGACCCACAGAAGAAGTCCCTAGCGAACCGACGGGCGACGGAGGCCAACGAGCGGAGGCGACGGACTACCGCCGCTGCCGACCGACGCCATGGGAACCGGTGGTGTAGCTTCTTCAGGGGAACGATTCTCTCCTGAGGTTCCTGGCTTCGTGCAGCTTGCTATATAGATCGGGTAACACCTGGCACATACAATCAATCGAGTCGATGCAATACTTGAGCAGGATTTTGAATTTGATTCGTTTGGTGCTGGAGTTGCACGGGAACTTGAAGAATGCGTCGTTGAATTTTTTTCAAGAGACGCTGAATGAGTGTTCTCTTCGGAAGTTTAGTTTGTCGATGCTTGGTAGTGAATTCAATGGTAAGCGACGTTGCATGCTGCAAAATCAGGGACAATCCCTAGAAGGTAGGACGATTCTTTCTTTCTTTCTAGAGAGAGAGAGAGAGCGAGAGAGAGAGAGAGAGAGATTTGGGTGCTTTTGAGGTGTCTCGGAAATGTAGATGTATAGTATGTACATATCATAAAAATGTGCTGAATTGTGAGACACTTCGACCACTGAGGTAGGACTCTGTCGCTAACTTTTATGAGGTACTTGAAGAGGCATAGCCATAGAGGAATAAGAAGTGAGATGCCAAGCCACGAGGAAAGGTTGATCGACAGTCAAGAGTCCTCTTACCACTTGTTGACTTTGGCAACGAGAAAGAATTGAAAACCAAATTTACTTGGAGCGTGAGAGTAATAAGAACATTGGTTGTGCTCATGAATAAGTGGTTAGGTGCTTATTTTCTTTAGCCCTGTGTCCTCTGGATATGAAAAAGAAAAAATCACTAGAAACACGGAGTTTACATTATTAGTTATTCGGTAGAATAGAGACAAAAGCACAAGAAGCTTATTGTGAATTCTGATTTTTGATGCCTTCGCAACAGTTTAGGGTTCCCTTTTTATCCTTATCTGCCATAGCTTTTATGAAGGAAAATGGCTTTGAAGCTAAAACTCCTGGAAGCTTCTTGAACTTTTTAAAACCTAATAATGAAACATAAGCTCTCAGGTACCAATGATAACACTGGAATGAGCAACTTGTAGTTTCTCAAATTAGTTGTTGTTCTCGCTTTAGTGTCATTAGAGCTATATCAGTCTAACAGAAGGTGGGATTCGCATCTGAATTAGAGGTGAGTGTGCGGTGACAATCATTTCCGGAACATTGTGACCAGAATATCATAAAGGACTTGCAAGATATTTATCATATAGCCATGAGGCATGCATTCATCCATACGTAGCTGCATATTGATAATGAAATATATCTACTGTTGGCAACTTGATGCTGATTTTCTCTTGTATTGCCTGTATGCATGCATGCATTCATGAGATAATTTCTAATTCTTATCCTGATATTGTTTTCTCCAAACAAGTAACAAGACCTATTGCTTTTCTTATATAAGGCGAAACTTGCTTTGGACAGCCTTGGAGTTCCAGCTGGGTAAGAAACTGGTTTTTGGTAAACAGGTGCATTTCAGATATGTTATGTTTATTGCTAATTAAAACGATTACTATTTCAGGCTTAACTGGTGAATGATTTCAGATTGGCTTTATTTGTTTATACTTTGATTGAACAGCTATGTGATTGTTGAGGATGGGAATGTTATCACAGCAGGAAGAAACCTGACTATTGAGACATGAAATGTATGTTTATCATTGCCTCCCCATCCCCTTGTTTAATTTTGGCCCAGCAGCACCTTGCTATTGCTGTGGATTGATACTCTCAAATTATCCACTCGTAGTTTATTGTTGATCATTTTATGGTTCTCTCTTAAGTATTTGTTTAATAGATGGTAAGACAATATATCGGACAAAATCTGTTAACGAGTGGATTCTTTCTTTCTTTCTTTTTTCTTTTTTTGCATTATTAGGCAATAAAGGGTTATGTTCCCATTATTCTTTCATAAAATATACTGTTAACAGTGACTATAATCTTGCCTTATTATGCCTAATATTTCATGTTTTTCATTTGCCATCGTTCTCTGTCTGGATCAATAATATGGTCTTTATCCACTTTTGTGAAGTTCCTAACACTGTTTTCATGTCAGCTAGACTATTGGTATACATATTTGGTATAAAAATGCAATGTGAGCATTGTATTGCTTTTTAAGAGTCAAGAACCTGCTCCTTTTGAGATTTCTTCATACAATGACCATATTTACACATATTTAAGCCTTGTTTCTGGTAGAGATCATCTCTTCTGTAATAGTTTATTTCTATAATCATTGATAGTTAAGAGGTGATAGTACAGTACTATAGATGACTTTGTGGATGGTAAGAATAGTTGATGCAAAGAATATTTGGCCCTTCTAGTGTCTTCTGGAGCATAATAAAAACAAAGGTGCCTTGCTATAGGGGTATATATGAAAATACTGTTAGAAAAGTTGGAGGTGGCTAATCCATAGAAGCCTCTTTTTCCATGTGAGATTCTCAGCAGCTTCAAGTGGGAAAAACTTATTTAATTCATGTTGTATATGCCTTGATCAATCTCATATATACTCTCAATCAGTTAGCTTGAAGCAGAAGACATTTCTCATGAAATTTATTTTCAGAATTTATGTCGAAACTATGCTGAGGGCAAATGTCTCTCTGTCAGAGCTCCTGTTTGATATGCTTGTGTTGTTTTTCTGCTTGTGCTTTCATAGGCAACAAGACATGCATATATTGAAGCTCTTGATGTTCTTCTTGAACAGTGGTGGAGGACTGGATTGTTGGCTGCAGAAGTTGTAGAGAAGTTTTCAATATGCTCCGTTATATGTGACCTGTGCATGATGAAAAAAAAAATGGAGGTTTGTGGAACTGATTTTCCATCTTTTCTGACCTTTTCCTAGTCTAATGGAAGAAAGCGGAGTTTCTGAAAGTGTCAAGAAGTCAAGTTTATATTAATTCTTTCTTTCCCTGCTTTATTTCCTTCTTCTTAAATTCTTTGTGACTTGTTTGACATTTCTATATGCTTTTTATTTGCCCTAAAATTTACAGTTCTGGGAATTGCTACTCTTTTTTAGTGCAGTGATATTTTTTGATGTCTTAACTAATATCATGTTTAAATCGAGAAATATAGTATCTCCAAGGAAATACGATATTTCAAGTGTGAGGAAATTATGCTTTCTGATATGCCAAGGCAATGTACTTGATAAAGAAATCTCTTTTCTTGTTTTGTAGTTGCAGTTGCTCTTCTTGCATACATGAGAGCTTGTGTTTGCTAGATTGTGGTGTACGGCATGTGTTTCCAGTATAATTTTTCATCTGTCTGATGCTACCATGATCTAACATTACGTGTTAAAAGCTTGTTCAGAAGTCATCAATTTTTCCCTCAAGACTTTGTTGATGTAAAAGTTAAAACATAGTGAAACAGGATCTCATTCATTGTGATTGAGCAGTACACAAAATACCTAATATAGATTGCGGACATTGTTTTTCTGTTTAAGGATTAGAATTAAAAGAACAAGCTCAATTACAAGGGAAAGAAGCAAGATATTTTTACTAAGGATGCATTTAATAAAAAATTTAGGGAGAAAACAAACCTTGAAAACTCTGACTTTCAGAGCTTGAAATTTGTAGTTATGCTGCTCTTAGGAATCTGATTATGAGTCAAAAAGTATTGTGGGAAACTTGAACTAGCTCATTGCCTTTCTGAATACAACATCAAGCAAGAGGACTCATCTTGCAGATAAAGGACCGTCTAGCTCAAGTTCCTCCCTCTGGAGCTAAAAAATAGCCCTAATTATTGCATAGTTTCTTGATAGAGAGAGTGAGACTGTTGTTATAATGGTGACATGGTTCATATGCAATGCTTGGAATTTATAGCTGATTGAAACCCATCCTAGCCGATACTAGTAAACAAGTCATCCACAAATCTTCTCTCAATCAGATCACTGGTGCCAATATCTCTCTGAACAGAAGTTGCCCATCCATATTAAGAGCCTTGATGTATCACCCTGTCTACAAAGTGTTGTTTGTTCTTCAAGGACATTAGGTTTTATGTCAACGATAAATTATAGAACAGCCCTAAGGCATTGTTAAAGTAAAAAATTTTAAGCCATAGTTACCCCAAACACACACCTCTTTTAAACCTGATGCAGGAATTTTGCCGAGGTCAACACCACTTAGTAGAGTCTAGTTACTGTCAATTGAATCAAATGGTGCACTTCACAGATAATTTGCTTGCATGAAAAGCTATTTCCTAGAGTAGGCATTTGGCAAATTTGATATTCTTAGGACCGAAATTTATATGTCCTAAGTTAGACACGTTCCTTTATTGGCAAATTTGTTTTTGTTCAGATAGTGCCTTCTTTTGCAAAGTGCTTTGTCAATTAGTCTACTAGATTATCTCCAGCATGAAATTTGGAAATGTTTTGCAAATGGAACCTGTGTGGTTTCAAGCTGATGAGCTAGGGTAAAATGCAGAATCATTGGAAATATTGGCTGGTTTCCACAGAAATTTCATCCGTGTTCCCCCTTTCAAGTGTCTGCCTAATTTATGAAGGTTTCCAACTTTATTCTTGTTTCTCTTGCAATCAGGGGAATTCTGGATCAAAGGGTTTCAAATGAAGTGGAGATATAATGGCATCAGAAGCAATTTCTCCTCTGCGAGATTTTTATGAATGAGGAAAACCTGATGGTCTGAATGGCGATCAACCATTTTAACCAGTTGAATTGCTTGTAAGAGTGTTATAATACTGCTGTTAGCACCTATTTACATGAGATAACTTAAGGGAAATGATAGTTCTTTTTCTATGGACCCACTATTAATTACACTTTTTAAGAGGCTTCTATGAGCATAAAATAGAGCAATTCTACTTTTTGAACCAAGGTTCACCTTTTCAATCAATGAAGTTGAGCATTGTGTCTGCTAGCAACATCTTCCTGAAAGACCGTTCCTCAGAATAAGTTTTCTTTTAAACTCAAATATTGCGGTCTTCCTCTCACTCACCCTCTTCCATATTGATTAGAAAGAATATGGGAAGCCTCTTTCTGTTTGTACTTTATAGATCATTTTCCGTAGTGAAGATATGTTGTTGTATCCTAACATTCCAGATAAATGAAGCGCCCAGTGGAATGTCATGTAATGACAGAGGGTTAACAAAATTGCAAGCATCCATCAAGGATGAGGTGTTTATCTTGAGATGGTAAGTACACTTGTCCGGACCGACGCTAAGAGTGCTCAACCATTTAATGATTGCTATGCAAATGTGTAGAATCTGCGCAGGAAACAAAAGGTTGAGTTTCAGATGCCCCGTCTCTCTTTTTGCCTCAGATTCCCTGTTTATCACATGTGGCTTTCCTTTAGATTGGGTATTCTTAGCCAAATTGCCATATGAGAAACAGGACATCATGTCCTTGGTCAAGGAAAAAGACGAAGTGTAGTATCTTAGTAGTTAATAATTCTTTGATTAGACTCGTTTGAGAGAAATATCTTCTTCTTTGATCCCTGCCGTGGATTGCTGTACATATATGGTTCTTGGTCGAGCAATTCTTCAATAAGAGCTCTTTAGCTGCAATTAGATCATAATCTTTACATGCATCAGAGATAATTAGTACGCTTTGGGAACTCGTTGCATACAGAAAACATGGCCTTGATATAATTTGTCTTCATAATGACAAAATCAATTTGTTTCATGTTTCTTCTCTGTTTTGTAGAACCCTGTTCCATGAATATCATTTCTCTTTGCCTTTCTTTTCCCCTTCTTTTCTGTTCATTTTTCATTGATGACATTGTGGAATCTATGATTTGTTTAAGTATCTTATAGATATGCTAAATGCTAATATTTGATTTTCAGCTCCAAAGGCTCACAAGTCACGGGTAAATCATGCTTCTCATTAGATCTGCCTGCATTGATTCGTCCTGTTGAACACTCTCATGCCTTCGCACAGCTAGGTAAGACCTTTGAACTTATGATTCCTTTCTTTGATGGACATCATGTACATCATGTATGGTGATATGATGCACCTCTTATGCATATCGAATGATTATTAGTTACTCATGCATATAACTAGTGTGTACATGGTGTGACCTTTTATATTATAGGTTGTGCCAAATTAGGGTGCTGTGGCAATGATTCTTGCTGTGACAGTTTGATGTGATGCTCATGTTAAGATTGAGTATACCTATAGCTATAGATTTACTCATATGATTGTAGTCAATCACAATGAGGAAGAACATAAGTGATTGCTCTTCATTAACGATTCTTGATTGTTCAATGTTCTTATTCCTGTTAGTTAATCTGTTCATTTGACTATAAGCTAAGTCAAACTTTCACTTCAAGGTAGCTCCCACTCTTGAAACAAACTGTTTGCAGGATTACTTTTGAACTGTAGTTTTGTGATAAAGCACAAATCTGAATGTGACATTATTGGTGCTGGCTCTAGCATATTAAGATTGTCTCTAGTTTGTGATATGGCAGAAACAATTAGGGTTAATTATTTTGTCTCCAGATGTTAAAACATTTTAGAAACAGCATCCCACAAAGTGTCTTCAAATTATTCGATGCACTCCAACTGATGATGCATGTGCGGTTTACTGCTCTTCTAATCACAGAATTTCATCAAGGGATTTGAGAAAGGAAGTGTGATGCATGTCCAAATCAGTTTTTGCCGGGATGTTCATGTGTCTACAGAGGATTGCAGATGTGATCTCCAGCGATTTCATGCTTTAACTTATCAGATTGTTTAGATAATTTTACAGCATAAACCTGTACGAGCATCAGCTTTTCTGAGGTAATTTTCTGCATTGACATATTTTGTGATGCAGTTTGACATGAGTTTTTCGAACTTTGAGGTAATTCTAGGTGCACTATTGATGATTCTGAGCTTTATAGTTATTGACTATGTGTGATCCCTAACAATGATGAAAGATGTAAAGGACTTGCGTGTGTTTTGCATGGGTTTCCTGGGAAAGAATTGCATTGATTGAATTTGAGCTTCCCCGTTATACCAATTATGTCCTAAATACTGGAATTTATGATATTGATGAGTTAATTGATGTCTTGATCGTTGTTGATTGAAAAAATCTCAGGGATGTGATAGGTCATGTGGAGACCATGATAGTCGCGTGTTGCTCCACAAGAACATTAAAATCTTAATAATTTTATCGGTCCTAAGGCAATTGGCAGTTGCTTTTTACCTGAATGTGCTTTCCTTATTCTTCAATCATAACAAGATGCCCCTTCTCTTCTGGTAATAAGAAGTCCGAATTTGAGTTTCTAGTTTAGCTGATAATGATTATATTTTAATCAATTCTAGTAAAACATTAGAAATACCAAAGTATTTGCATGAAAGACCCATAGTCTAAAACGAACAAGAAGATGGTAATTTTGAATCATGATCTGTTATGCATTCTTATGCATTTGGGCTAATGTTAGAAAAATAGATGATCAACCATGCAGGAGTGCGATCGTCGACAAGCCCCAGTTGACCGGCATTTATCCATCAAAAGTAAATGTATGGAAGATAACGAGACCTTGGATGAACACCTGTCTTTTTTTAGGAGAAATGTGAAGAGATGGTTAGATGACATAAATATTGACACGTCAATATAGTTTCCTGTTATAGGGGGGCCACTGTCAAATTAATAACCACTTAGCTTTTTTTTCAAAAGATAAATTAATTTATATCGATTGTTAAATGGATAGTCTGGATATGTTTTGTGTAAAGTGCTTTTGTAAATTAGATTTTGTGGCTTTACTCATTAATTGATGTGCTTAATAGGTTATCATCATTATCTAATGCAATCAAATAATATAGAAAAAATAGCAGAATTACTACTTTAAACTCCATTTTTTTTTCTTTTTGTTTAATTTATGGAAGAATTCGATGTCCATAATATAATACATAGCAACAATTTACAATTGTAGTACAGCAAAGTATGAGAATGGCAAGTGTGAATATTCAATGATACTATAGTCATTAGCCGGGGAAGAATTCTTAGTAAAATACTCACTTTACATCAAGTACACATGCATGTGGGATTTTCAACAATTTTTTTTTTTGTCTCCAACGCATCGGAAATTACAAAAAAAATACTCAATACTTTTGAAGTGAACCGAATTATATCAGCATACACCACATGTCACATTGTATATAGGTAATAGTACTTCAACAATGAATTTGTTTAATATATTTTCCTAAGTCAACTAATGACGTGAGGTGTTAAAAGTCATTTATGCCGAAAATATGATTATTTCACACAAATAAATATAATGTTCTTGTGATTTCTCATTGAATAGCATGAAAATTAGTAACAAATTGACTTGATAGATAGAATTTTTCCATACAATCTTGGAATTCAAACATTGTTTTATATTATAATGTGTAAGTTTTTCTAGTTTAAATCATGATAACATCATTCTACGGCTCTAATATAATAATTGCTGAACTTTTTTATGTACTTTTAAGGAAAATGACGATAATCACCACCATACATAAGTCGTCATTATTTCTCTCTATGGTCGACCTCCATTAATGGAGCTCGCCTCCTGTGATTAAGGCGCGATCCCTCACTTGAGGTCGCGTCCCTTACCTATGGTGTCACGCAACCCAAATTTGAGGTTGCTCGATTGCCTCCGTTAATGGAGCTCAATGGCTTGGAGGTCCGATTCCTACCGAAGTTTGAATACTGAAAATTAAAAAGGGCTAACATTGGAATGGTGCTTCTGCTCTACAAAGAGAGGAAGTTATTGTGAATGGCGGTGTTGGCTTGGAGCGGTATCGACCAGTGGCAGCAACATCTCTTGAAGACAACGCAAACCCTTTTCAATGGCAAAGATGAACAGTCATTTAAGAAAATTAACCAAAAAAGAAGAAGAAGAAAAGAAAAAGAAAACGGAAAAAAAAAAGATAAGAAAAAAAGTAAGAAAAACGAGAAAAATAAACAAAAAACTGTTGTTATATAGATCAGATTGCCCGTTGTGGGGAAAATTATTTAAAAAATCATAAACCTGTTGCACTTTTGCCAATTCAATCATAAATCTTTTAACTTTACCAATTCAATCCTAAATTTTTATTTCTTACCAATTGAGTTAATCTGATCAATTTTGATAGGAAAATGCTAACATGGACATCGGTGATACCATATAAAACCGTCGGCGCTGACGTGGACAATTAATAATATTTTATTTTTTATTTTATTATTTTCTCTATTTTTTCCCTTTTTTTCTTTCTTTTATTTCTTTTCTCTTTGGCTTTCTTCTTTGCCTTTTCCAGCGGCCGACTAGCCACAGGCGATGGTCAGCCACCAGCCACAGCTAGCTGACTAGCCTTGCCCGTCACAGGCAAGGCTTAGCCAAGCGAGGGCAAGCCTCGGTCAGGCAAGCCCTCGCCCAAGCATGGCCCGGGAAGGGTCGCCTAGGTGAGTTCAACCTGCGCCCAGGCCAAGGTGGCCTCACTCGGCGTTGTCGTCACCCAATCGATGCCTAGCGAGGTCACCCTGGCCTGGGTGAGCCTTGGCGTGCTTATGGAGAAGTAAGTCCCCGCAGTGGATTTATCTTCTTTTGAATTACAGTAATAGTGTTATGGAGATCGTAAAGAGTTTCGGGCATGTAGCGACGGGCAGATTCCCCGGAGGAAGAATAGACAACATGTAAGGTGTATTGTACGCCCCTGCCACTAACTCGCTTGGCGCTTACCTCCACGAGAAGCATGAGCTCTGTTCGGTTCCCTTCTCTCCATATCAATGCTTTTCCCATTTTCTAATGATCTTGGATGGAGCGAATTTGAATTTTGAAACTTACAATTTAGTGGTCTGAACTTTCTTTTCTTTCTTAATTAGTGACGGAGAAGGTTACAATACACACCAATTTCTCTATATTTGGATAATATTCAGCTGGGAGTAATGCAGAAAAATTCGATACACACGTACACTAAGTGATTCTTTAATTGGGTTGTGATCTTCACCTTCTACCTGTTGTTCACTGTTTTGCTTCATCCTTTGAGATGTTATCACAAATGGTAATGGTTTTCTAGATCACTAGAGAATTTGAAGCCCACAAATTCACAATGGAATCATTATCAGATATATTCTTTGACAATGATGTTTCAACTTTGTTTAATTAAAATGCTAAAGTCAATATACAAAAAAGGCACCCTCTACGTGGCTCAAATGGACGAAATAAAACAGTGACCACAACTATCAACTTTGTGAACATGCAAATCAAGATCTTCTGCATCACTCCAGTTGAATGCTATCCAAGTACATAGAAATTGGGGTATATAATCCTATCCATCGCCGATTAAAAAGAGAAGAAAAGAATCAAAACAGGAAAAGCTAAGCTTGAAACCCAAACTCTCGCAAACGTAATCTTCTCACGATAAAATATAAAAAAACTTAGATAGAAAGACAAAGGAAACAGCTCTTACTTCTCGTGGAGGTAGGCTCCTTCGAGCAAGTGAGTGGTGGGTTGTACAAAAGCTTGAAGTTGTTGAATATTTCTATAGTGTGACCTTTGGAGTCCTATTCATGGGGCCTAATCTTCAGTTACATATGCTCTCCAGGATTTTCTAGATCTTTTTTTCTTCATGGATTCTAGGTGGGAAGACAGGCTGCGGAAGAGGAGAAGAAGGTGCAAAGAGAGATAGTAAGGGAGAAGAGAGATTGACGGAAGGAATAAAGTAAAGGTGTAAAGTGGGCTTGCCATAAATACATAATGATTAACGAATGGAGTAATGACCAATGTGGATAGACAGGCTTATGTAATACTTTTCGATTTTAATTTGTGTCGAATAAAGAAAAGTTTAATGGCATCTCCCTATTCTCAATTCTCTATAGTCTATACGACGAGAAGCCTATATTTTTCTGAATATCTAGCTCACTCTACCCCTTGTCATTTTCTTTTTCGTTAATATTTAGCTTTTGCATAGTTTAATTTGTTACATGTTTCGATAAATATTTCCTTTTCATTTTCCGCTTGGCTTTAAATTTTGCGATGCTCTCATTTTAATTTGTTTAATTCGTAAAGAGAGAGAGGAATCAGCCATGAGGCTCTAAAACCACATCAGATTATGAGCGGCTTCTTAAGAGGATTTTACGATTCATGCTTCTTATGCTGAGCTGTGATGACTCTGGCTTCACATCAGAGACAAGCATTTGACATGCTTTGAAATGTTAGAGAGCTAATGATACATGGGAAACAACGGGAAGAGATTTTGTGAGCTCACACCGCCTCTCAAAATGTATACATGCATATCACAACGTTCATAGTAAAATTCATACACACCAGTAGTCACATATCTGTCTAATAAGTTGTAAGAGACGAAAATTGGAAAGGGACAAAAACTATCATTCGACTGTTGTTGGAGGGTCTGCAACTGCAGGGGCATGGCAAGAGGGAGAGAGGCATTGAGGTTGGTTGTGGGCCGTTTTCCCAGCCCTTACGGTACGACTCTGACTCCACAAGCCGATGAGTTCCAATAAGAAAGAGACTCTTGTGAATTCCGATGTGTGAAGCGAGAAATCTTTTTCTTGGAAGTCTGTTATGCGAATGATGGAGATGGATGCAAATAGAGCATAGACATAAGCTGTCTTTTCTCAGGATGCATTTCCCGAAAATTGCCAAAATTCTCCATCAAAGGGCCTTAAACGTGAACTTTGTATGCACTGATGTTATGATGTGTTCAATTTTTCTTTTTTTATTTCGCCGGGTAACTATGTCGACCATTGTGGTTATTATCACATTGTACAGGGTCCTCAGCCCATTGCCTAGCAGACCCGGGCCACTAGGTAGTAAAGAAGCAGCTGCATGAGTGAGACTGGCGCTGCAAACGCCATACCACTAAGCCCAAATTTTTCCTTTTGTATTTATATCATTTATTTTATTTGTACATTTATCGGAGCAACCCCTCATTTCTCTTCCGTCCAATTGACCCAACATTCACGTTCACAGAAATCCATGAGCTGAAAATTCATTGAAAAGTTTCAGGATTTTGGATTTCTAATGGTTGGTCACGATGAAAAATCATACTATCTTCCTTGTAGAAACTCTTATCGACCCTATTCTCAAGGCGCATTGTGACTAGATATACCTAAATTCATCACTTAATCAGGGAAATTATAATTTTCTGAACAGCCTTTAGATCAGAAGCCATAGTTAAAAGTCATGATATTTGCAATCCGGCATCCCGATATGAACAAATTGAGCGTCGTTGCTCTTGCAGAACGCACCCCAATTACATCAGTTGCTAGTAATTTTAATTAAGTTTATTTTTTTTATCAATACCCCAGGTTTTGATATCTTCAAAGTCAAGAAATTTTCTATTGGAGCGGGGGCTATCTGAGAATAGATTGCGTGTTCAAACATTGGTAAAAAATAAAGATAAAAAAATGAGGTGCCTACAATAATAATTGCAAAGAGGGAAGTACTTGTATTCGTTCAGAAAATCTAAACCCTTGTACAAAGCAAATACTAAAAAAATGCAAAAGTAATTGAAGGCCACCATGAGTCCATGACAATGAACTTTTGAATAAACAGATCTGGCTTAGTGTTATCGCTCTTGATTTCAAGAAGAGCTCCTTGAAAGAAGAGATATATGCTCTCATACTATACTCGATGAGGAAGAAAAAGTGAGCAACTTCCTATATTTGATGCGTTTCTGTAGGGTTTGTTTGGACGTTAATTAGGAAATATTAAGTATTAATCAATAATATAGGCAAATGAGAAGAGAAATGGGCAAGGAAGAGAATGAAAAAATTTCTTACCTAAAATATAGAGTAATCCTTGATGCAATTAGGAAAATTGTAGAAAATAAGAAGAGTTCTAGAAAGCCACCTCCACAATGGTAGAAGCTCTTTCATGAACTTTTAGTAATCCAAATGGCTACCATTTGAGGATAATGAATTAGATTAGTTTGTAATTATATATCAATACAGTTAGAGGAATGGAGCAAGACAATGTCAACAATAGTGACAGAAGAATCCATCCGTACCTAAATAGAATCTTTGATTGACCAATTGGTCTAGGCTGCTAGTGTCGAGGTCCCGGTCAACCACCGAGGATATGGGTTTAAGCGTCCATGAGGCTGGCATGGGGTCCTTGGACTAGGGTGTTGAGGTTGTGGGCCCAACCCTAAGTTCCTAGTGTCTCGAAGTATAATATCTCTTGATGTCTCTCCAAAACCTTATGGACAATCTCAACCGGCAAAGAGAAACAAATGCACTAACATTTAGCTAGCCCTCAAGGTCCTTGGTGACTTGAATGTCCCATGATTTTAATGGTGATGTAATTGGGGTGTTACTGTTAGAGAAACAAATACACTAAGGCTGTGTTTGTTAGTCAGGATAAAATTCATAATAGATTATTCTATCCTACATTTGATGCCTACTCAAAATAGAATAAAGTCGGATATAAAAGAGATATAAACTATATAAAATTATTTCATGAGGGAGGTGAGATAATAATAGATAGGATTCCTAACATTCATATTAGAAAAGTTATTTTTTTCGAATAATAAACTTCTTAAATTAATAAAATTAACAAAATTAAAAATATATTTCAATATAATAATACTTGAATTCTAATATAAGAAATTCAAAATAAAAATAAAAATTAGTTATTTTAATTTAATCTTATTTTTATTTATATATTCGAATTTAATTCTATTTTAGAATATAGATTCAACGTATTTATTACATATTTTGGTATTTTAGAATTTTAGGTATATCAGTATAGTTTACTATTTAATAAAATTTTATTAGAGAGTGAGGGAAGGGGAAGAAAGAAATAACAAATAAATTAACTAAAAAAGAGAGAAAAATAAAATAAAATAAGCAAATAAAAATGAAGTAGGCAAAAGTGTCGCGAGAGACTTTTATCATCTCTATTTGTAAAATTTTTGATTCATTTATACTAATATGCCATTTATACCAAATAATGTAAATAATATGATGTGAATATATCTGACTGTGGTCACCAAGCACTGGATAGAATATAATAAAATCATTGGATTTCATATCTTATCTTATCCATTTCTATCTTAGTTAGAAATTTGAACGATCAAACATAGCTAACAGTGTTAGTGAAATTTCAATAACAAGTGTTGCTTGGTAATTCAATTCGAAGTTATGGGATAACTACCCTTAATAGGTTCTCCTATAGTTGTATTTCTCTCGAACGATTTCCACCGATTAACTTCACCTTCCTTTATTTCCGAGAGTCATGTATTCAAGCTTTCACGATCTCCTGACTTTTAGACAGTTATCCCATATGAAGGTGCGTGCTCCTCACTCCACAAACTTGTTTCGAAAGTAGCAACCTTTCCCTCCGAAACAACATGCCCACTTTGATTTTTAACTGCTTTGTCGATTGTGAATCCTGCAATTGCACTTTAACGCTTCTCAGTCGAAGACCTGTCGGTCAATCTAATGTCTTGACTCGAGTCAATTACCATAATCCTGTGCTTTTCAATCCTCCGAAGAACTATGATGGTATGCTGCTCTTTTTTCATTGGTATTCATGCCAGCATTCATAACTTTGTTGTTCATCTTCGTATATTGACAATTGAACATGCGCCATCAAAGTGAGTCGATGTCGATCGCCAAATATTAACTCCTACAGTCATCAACAAGATGTCTCATGCGTGATGACGTTAGCTTGTTTTTCACATGACTGTTTGTGCTCACGTGCTAATTGTTTGTACTCATGAATCGATTATTTTTTGTGTAAACAATACCCAACCATCTTTGAGGTCCAATGAAAGCTATTCATAAGAAAATGTATCATTAAGACATGTATCTATCTTTATATTTAAGAATACATGTAAAAAAATTTGTAATTGATTTTTTAATATTATTATTTCGGGGGCGCATCCATGTTTTTTCCAATGCAGCTCCTCCTCATTGGCAACCTGATATCAAAACATTACTTTCAATGATATAGTCTCATCAATTTTGTTTATAACTTAGGACCGAGAAATCTATAATTAGTGTTGGAACACAGGTCTCTATTCATTTTCCATTGAAATTCTTTTCTAACAGCTGGAACTTCGTCACTAGAAGCTTTAACAATAGTGTTCTCATGTATCAGGGCATATCTGCCAAGGTCTTGCTTCGAAAACTAGTTAGGAAGTCACCGCATTGTCCCTTGATCATATTATTACATCATTTAATTGATAGCAAAGCATTTACTATCAAAGGGACCAAAACAATTAACAACCAAAGTATTGACTTGGCCATAACAACCATGCTTCGGTAGGGAAATAGTCCGCGTGATTTTTTTTTTTTTTATTTCCGTTAATGCACCCTCCCAATTGACAATTACCGACGTCGATCTTTTGGTTTTAACGGAAAGGCAAATTTTCCTTTTTCCGGAAGCAAAACGCGAGTAATTTTTCTTCAATGTTTTGTGGGGAAATCAAGAGGGCCCCCGGCTTGGCTTAAAAGCCAGGCATACGTGCACCATAATTGGCAAAAATCTAGGAAACTCAAAAGTCACATGAGATCAAATTGTACTTTTTGTACCGTAATAAAGGATGAGATGGGGAATTTTATTTAAAAAAATACGGATGAATAGAAGGGTGAGGTGACGCAAGCAAGACCTCAAGAGAAGGTTCTAGAAGATGTTGCGTGGCTGGAGACGAGAGATTCTCTGTAACGGCATGGGAGGAGCACGTCACGTCACTGAGAGATTAACGGATTTCGGTTCGAGGAGATAAAGTGCATCGGCCGATGGGGCTGAAGATGATCAAGCTACTGTTCCGTCTCCGCGTCCGCCGCCGTTCCTGATCTCAGCTGCGTTGGCTAATGAGCCGGACTCGCGTTGGTACCGGTTTGGCTCTGTTCTTGACCGAGCTGATTCGAAGGTTGGAATCCTTTGCGAAGCCAGGATTTCGTTCGTCGGTTGAATCGCGAAAGGTCCTGTTGCCGATTCGAGCGTTCGTCGCAATGCAAACGTCACGGGCCAGGTAATATCTATTATCCTTGCTATCGAGATCGATGTTCTTTCTTTTAGGATTAAAGCACGCGTTGGGCGCGATTGGATTGTTGCCTTCGGAGTGCTGCTGGTTGATCTTGCTTCGAATCAGGCCGTGAGTTCGAGCCTGAGACAGCGTAATTTTACTTCCCGATTTGTTGACCACCGAGTGTTTGATAATATGCTTCTTAGTCACTGACGTTGAATAGATTGCGGTTTTGTTCGAACTGAAGATGCGCAGATGTAGGGCCCATCATTTTCTTAGTGCATTGATTCAATTCGGGTTATGTTTCATCATCGTCAAGATTGGTTCTGAACGTGTTCTGTTCTGTTCGTCTCTTCTTTGTATTTGGCATGTTTCTTTGCTGCGTTCGATCACAATAGCCACTGACGAGAGGAATCGGCATTCAAAATGATGGTCCAAGTATCCGTCTCTAAGCTCAGAGGCACGGCACTTGTTTATCCAAGTATGTTTCTGTTCCCATGTTCTGCGTTTGAGTGATTATGGCCTGCGTGAGTGACGGTGATCCGGTAGGGAATGGAGAGGCCGATAATGAAATTGAATTGGTTTCGTGGTGAACCAAGACTGTGATGGAGATCCGGAGATGGTTGCCGGCCTCGACGGCAGACGTTGAGGGGAAGGAGGTTTCCGGGAAGGAAGTTGACATCTCTGGATCTCAAGGTTTCACCGGCAATATAGTTTTGTCGTATTTATTGATGATGCTTCATTCAGCTTTTTGAATAAGGGGAAGAAATCATCGACTCTGTAAAATCTGACAGCATAAGAGTGGTTTCAAATATTGGAAGAGTTCGATTTGATGCTCCCTTCCTCCAAGTTCTTTATAACTTGTCAAGTACCAATCAAAAAAAAAAAGTACCAAATTATATTTAATACATTTCTCTAAATAGCATGGTATATTTGTAAAGGATGATGTTTTTGAAATGAAACTCAGGTTGTTAGAAAGAAACTTTGTTGGCTGACTACCTTTTCTAAAAGGTTTGATGTTTTGCGATTAATATGGTAAGTTTAAAAGTTAGCAGTACTTCTCAAAATTTAATTTGAATTTGGGTCAAAACCAGAACTAATGATTATTTGGATTTAATGCGAATCACTAAATTCAAGCTTTTGACGAACCTGCATTTGGTATATTTTTAGTAGGCTCGGCTTGCTAACTTGCATGTTTTGCAGTATGTTAAATATTTGACATAGCAAGAGTCAATATTTGAAGATTCTCAAAGGAAATTCATGCATATCATTGGTAACGGTGGTTACCAATGTAAAAAAATAAAGCATTTTGAAATGTAAGTTGTGACATGCTTTTAAATCGAAAGCTTCAACACCTTTAACGTTTTCAGCTGCTTCTTTTAACATTCTTTACAAGTATAGTAAAGTGTTGTATAGAATTGCTTTTATCAGTGGGAGTTACTTACATCATGCTGGTTACTATGTTTTGACGTTTCATAGTTGGTTCCATCTAGAAGGTACTAAAAATCAATTGAAATCATTTTATGGCATATTTTCTCGTAGAAACAATGAGAAATCTTTGCAGGTGCATTACAATGTCAAAAGATTAATGATTGGATAGTGGGAACTTGAGAATTTATTTTTTGTTCGAAGATTTTGATCAAAGGATTGGAGTACATCATTGATCTTGTGAGATTTTGTGGGACAATTGCACCATTACTAAGTTCTAGAAGATTTAAACTTATGAATTCTTGCTTTGATACAATGTGAGATTTTGTGGGATTATTGTAACTGTTCTAAAAGCTTAAATTATTAGATAAATACGTGGTTTAATATTTATTTATTTTGATCTTTTTTTTTTTAAATATGTATAAGGTATTACTAATTCTAGTAAGAAGTCTCAAGATTGGATGGCCATCTTGGTATGACGGTTTTGCTAAAAGGATATCTTTCAAGGAAAATAACATAAAATATTACCGCAAGGTTAATATCATAAGAGACAAATGAGGCATAAGTGTCAATTGAGTTTCTCTGACTTTTTGAAGTATACAGTTTTACATAGAAATCAAAGGAGGACTGGACTTTAAAATAGCAGTAATGGATCCCAGGAAGAAATGTTATTTTCGGCTATGTCATCACATTGACCCATCCCGATAGAATAGCATATAGCATTTGTAGTCATGGTTGTCTGACATTGATTGAGAGAGGGGTTATGATGGCTATGGTTTGATGTTGTTGTTTTTGTTGGTGGTGGTTGTTTAATGTTTTAGCAGCCTTCGAGTTATTTTATAAAATTTAGCTTTTTCAAAAATGTCTTGCAATTAACGTTGCCCAAGTGAAAATACTTATGATGTGGGTTAACATTAATTGTACAATTTATTAGTTTGTGAAACAGATTGTTATAAAGTTAATAAAACGAGATAATGCTAAATCACCAAGTTCGTTCATGTAATTATATTATATTGGGCTTAGCACATCTTAGTTACAGTGATCGTAGTTGAATGGTCAATATAGGTCAGTATTTTAATAATGACTTGTGATAGATGACTCTCTTAGAATATGCTATGTAAATATGTTATAGTCTTCTCTACTCTCCTAATTTCATACGCTTACTGTTTATCCAATGAGACCATCAAAAGGAGAAGAAGGAGAAGAAGACCTACTCTCGAATTTGTACGATTTCATCAATTTTGATCGGTTCAAGAATAATGATTGGCTAAACCAGCTACGTGTTTTTTATATAAGGATAGGTATTTCTAAATTATGTATACCAATTTTAGATTGTTGAAAGTAAACTGTTTTTAAAAGCCTAGCCTTCGAAAATATTTTGGCAATATCTTTCATTGATTTTTCTACCTTAACACATGAATATTTTAAAGATTAAAAGAGAAAATGGGGCCAAATGCTGATATAAAATATATTTAAAAAAAATACAGCACATGCCACATATGGGCATAGTAACGTAAAACACCACAAATTATCTGGTAATTATTTCCACTCATGTTTTTTTTTTTAATCGTCAATTAAACATATAAATAAATGTTGCGCATCTGGGCAAGCTTCCAAAACACTTTTTTTTTTTTTTTTTTTTGTATTTGGCGGGCTTGGGCCTGGGGAAGGTCCTTGGAAAGTCCGAACACGAGTAGCTTCGGCCAGAGCCCGTCTACGTCCGCACGCTGATCAGGTCTAGTTCAAACTTTAAACTCACGGCACATAAAAGACAATTCCTACGTTAGTAGCTACACAGCGACTGATTTAGCAAAGTTTGGTGATAGAGAATGCTCATACGCAATTTTGACATGTTTATTGAATATTGGATTGTTTTTGTCACTCCTCCCATATATTTGGAAACCCGTTGTGATTTTTCACAATCTAACCGATGTGGTGAATGAAACTACTTCTTGACTTTTTTGTGCATGTAAGAAACATCTTGTTCATTAGATTTGATGACATGCTAGCTGAAAATCAGAAAAACAAAAACAAAATTCTCGTGATTTGGGAGAAATGCTAATCATTGCAAACAGATTGAACATTGGTTCCAATTTTTTTGACCCCTTTAAAATTTTAATGTTATATGCTTTCACAAACGGCTTTCTAAACCTGGGAGAAATTATTTGGGATTGAGAGAGAGAGAGAGATCTATGCAAAGATGCAATGAAAATACAAGCTCCTGCACATTGAAGCATAAATAATCTTTCTTGCTTCGATACTTCCTCAACATTTCATTGATTCATATATTTATAGACGAGGGAAAAAGAAAATCACTCCCCCAGACACTATTATTGTTGTCTCATAGTCACATGATTGATTGAATTAATATGCCATGCTTTGGTGCTAATGTTGGTTCTACGACAATGGTCTCATACTGTGACATTATATACACCTCCCAAAGTTAATCCATAGATTGTCCAAGTAGGATCTTGAAGAACACATTGAAAAATGATTGCTCCCTCACCACATTGAGGTCTGACACAAACCCGCACCTTAGCCCATGGCAAAACTCTAGAAAATGTGCTGTCATGGCGTACCCATCGTTCCATCTAGAACTAGACCCTCACTGGTGGCCAACTTGCTTAGAGTGACAGGCCTTGCGTAGCCACATGACGGGACTGCTCACAGTTTTGCAGAAGAGGTGAGCAAAGGATCATGACTTCAGAGACCTTACCTAGTTGTGCAAAGGCAAAAGGAGATTCAACAAGAAGAATGGATGCACCTAGATCTAATGAGAAGCCAAAGTAACCCCGTGACTTGTGAAGCTTATGTTAGTGATCTAAGTTTAAAATTGATCGAGACCACTTGCATAACATTTTTGAATTAAAAATAAAATGTAATGAAAGTGCATTTGATTTTTCTAGCATAAGTAAGTCTCATATTTATGAATATCTGGTTCATACAAGTTAAAAAAAATTAACGACGATTCCTAATCGAATTGAATTGTACGTTAAATCGATTAAATTAAAACCCTAAAGTTTCACTTGGTATAAGCTTGGGATATTTTGCATTGAGTCTTTGGCTTAGTAAACCCATTAACTTTCCTTTTAATAGGTCGCCCGAGAAAGGTCGTGATAGTATCCTCCATGATAATCTAAGGTTCAATGACTTTCTATCTAGAATTTATGCGTAAGTATAAATATAAAAACAAAAGAAAAGAAAGGAGCATGTTGAGCTTGAATGGAGAGCGACTGTGACCATGCAAAAGCCCATGAAAGAGACTCAGCCCATGTTTTCACCGCGAGGATTTCCTCTAAAATGCTAGTTACACGCTCGGGTTTAGGGAAGGCCATTTTCGTCGTTCACATCCGAGAGAGAGGGAGAGAGAGAGAGCAGAGAGATTTTTGAAACGAAAGTTCGCCCTTGGGAGAAACATTTCACCGTCTTAGCTGCACCACTGGCGAAAAAATCCTGTGAGCGAAATAATCTCCCTCTATCTTGTTAGTTTTAACTCTTCCGACCGCCACTCACCATTTCTATCCGTGGTTTGCATTCCAGTTTGCCTGTAGAGCCATGTCGAGATTCCCCTGTTTGACTCTGTTTCAGGATCTAGGAGCTTGAATTGTTGAGTTCCCGCTCACTCTACTCTTATCGGTGTGCTTCTTCATCCCTGACACCTCAAAGGATCTCTACTCGTATATTTGCTCACTGGCCGAGGGGGTATATTCGTTTCGAACAAAGTTACAATCGTGTCTCTTGTTACGGTTCTTCTTATATGTAAAGAAATAGGTATAGATATAAGGTCGTGATTATTCGAAAACTGGCATCTAATGAGTCTGTTTTGATTATTTGGGTCTGATGTTTGCTGATTGAAATGATCAGAAACAAGTCGCACTTGAAATCTCATACATGAGTCCCCTTTAGCTGAGAATCGCTTCACCAATTCGATAATTGCTTGAACCAAGCTTGTTTGGATTTGCCTCCGATTTTGGTTTGTTCCAAGATTATATGAAAGTGTATCATAGGATAGAAATCTTTCATTGATTGTGAACCACTATCCTCTTATTATCCTGCCATTGCTGAGGCCGAATCTATGTGTGCTTTTGTTATGTGTTTCCTGCACATTATTGCTCAATTCTGTTAATCAGAGTCCATGAGTTGTTGTTTAGGCTTGAATGAAATTCGAACCGTGATTAAGTACTGGTCAGTACTTTGAACTCCTGAAGATGTTGTCCCCTTTGTTTGGATTGAGATAAGCACTTTGTTAATGTCTCTGTGAGTTGCGTTAAAAACGAACACCATATGTTTGTGAAAATGCTTAAATGAAACGACGGACATACTCGAGGAATTTCTTCTGGATTATAATCATTCATACGTTCATAGCATGATTCAAATCATGATTGGTAATTTCGACACCCATAGTAACTCCGATTTTTCTTGTGTTGTTCTATGTTTTCATGTGTGTCCTGGTGCTGTTCTGTGGCGATTGCCGGGAGGAATTAACTCAAGATCGATGACTTGAACGTTAATCTCTTTCATTGGTTTGTCCATAGATTACCTTCTATCCACTTGATTCGGTCGTATTTGGATGTCACCGTAAGTGTTGGGTGACTGGTGATTGGAATGATGACTGGCGGCGGCCCCTAACAACCGCAGCGGCGGCCCCATCGGTCTAGTGACTGGAGGTTGTTGATAGAGAAGCGTGTCATTTTCGGTTCAAGAAAGAATAGACATGAATCATTGTCGAAGTTTTGGTTTTCTCGTATGCGTGGGTTCCATGGTTGCTACGAAGAAGATGATGGGGGCAAGAAAACGAAGTAAAAAAATTGTAATATTTTTTGTTCAACTCGTATCGGATCACACTTTTCCTCCACTTTGGAAAAATTTCATTGGCTTGACTTCAAAGTCATCACTCTTCTTTTATTTTGGTGCTAAAGAGAAAAGAAGATAAAGTGAACTTAGTGTACAAGCTAAATTTGGACTTTTTTTTTTATTGAAAGAAAATTGTATTCATTACAAAAAAAAAAAATGCAGAAGTATATAGTTTTAATGACAAAATAAATTGAAACAAAGTATGAATATTGAAAAACAAAGCCAAATCGAGAACACAAGGAGAATTGATGGAGCAATTGCAAAGTTAAGTACAAACTCGTTCCATATGAACAGATT
This sequence comes from Eucalyptus grandis x Eucalyptus urophylla, assembly GCA_028830015.1. Taxonomy (NCBI): domain Eukaryota; kingdom Viridiplantae; phylum Streptophyta; class Magnoliopsida; order Myrtales; family Myrtaceae; genus Eucalyptus; species Eucalyptus grandis x Eucalyptus urophylla. Next base: position 32,161,908 of record CM054193.1, on the reverse strand, counting down.
TGTCAAACAAAATTGGTAGTTGATTACTGGATCTTGTGTTTTTGTTAGTGATAAGCACGTAAAAAATTTGGACTTGAATCATTGAATATAGTAAACTATAGCTTTTGGTGCTAAAACCACTTCTCAAGAACTGCTCAAGCTTAGCAACTATCGTGCCGAGGATCCAACATATTTTTTTATTGGCATATTTTACCAAAAATATTAGTCAAGTGGCACTATTAATAAGAGGTTATAAATTACAATCAACCAATTGGAGCATCTAATAATTATTCGTTCATAAAAACTTTCTTTAACATAATTAGTCAAAAGTTCATAGCATTTGATATTGAATAATTAGTTTTGCGGTTGATGATAGATGCTTTGAAAGCATCTTAACATTTTATCCCAAAAAACAAACAATTGTGGATGAACTGTTGCTAGCTCATTTATTTGAAAAACTAGTTGACATTGCGTATTCATTTATAAGGTATCAATACGTGTCACTTTATGTTAGTCTGATTTTTTTTTTTTTTTTATCTTCTTACCCATTTCATTTCTATGATTGAGAATGGAGAATTTAAATATAAACAGGAGGAAAAACTATAGATTGTCAACAATGTTGATCCACATAATTCGGCATTAGACATTATGATGATTAACCATTTTATATTACGATTTTCCATATAAGTCCACAGTACTTTTCTTATTTAGAATTTCAATCTTCAAAAGATATTAGTTATGCAATAAAACAAATGTAGAATTTTTATACACCACATATAGAGACAACCCTAATGAGATTTTTAATTTAAACCAATACAATTTTTTTTTATAATGTAGTATATTTTTAATATGCATGAAGACTTTAATTTCACAATGCTTGAACATCAACTTGATTGCTTGATCATGTGCAATATGTGAATACATGCTGCTTCCTTGTTTAAGTCTGCAAATCCCTCACAAACACTAATGTATCAAAGACAAATCCTGCAACAAATAGTATGGATACCATAATACATAAGGAAGATGTTGAATTTTTTTTGAGAAATTCAATATGATGCTAAATTTTCTATACCATAACAAGAACTTAGTGTGATTTTAAGTTTTGATTTTTCAATATATATCTAGATAATTGTGAATGACGCAACAAAATGTTAATTATTAAAAGGTTTAACACATAGCGAATTTCAGGTGCAAATAAAGTGAGAAACAAATTGTGGAATCTAAAAACGAGCATGGAAATTCTGGACTCATGCTATTTCACACGAACACCTTAGTATTCATACATGCATGGCTTTGGGACTCTGGAAATAAATCGCAAGAGTGGCAAACATGGAATTTGATTCAATCAAATGAAAACATGAACGGAAAGGTCAAGGAATCAGCAGGCTTTACCATGATGAGCGGATGGCCGAATGTGCCCCTGTTTTGTTCGATGCAAACAAGCTTTGTTTAATTCAAATAAGTTGTGCCTAAAATAAATGTGTTTATTGTCTGAATGCAAAATTCCAAAAAAGAAAAAAGAAGAGGAAGAAGTGACTGTAGGACTAAGCTAAGCAAATGTTTTTGTTTGAAGATCCGATTGCACCACTATTGGCAAACTCGATGCTTAATTTTTTCATGAAATGAATGAAAAGTCCCAAGCAAAAATTTATGTGTCCCCAACACAAGGTGAGAGGCATAAACTTTGAAAAATTGACTCATTTGACATTTGGTGAGGAATTTTGTGACTATCTAAATAATAGATCATTGTCATTTGAGTAGTCATGCTTAATTACTTAGTAAAGAAGAAAACACTTAGAGGTTCGGAGGCCATTTTGAGGAAGCCAGCAAAGATTTTTTAATTAGCTAATCTATGACCAAATCACAAGAATCCACCCCAAAGATTTTCGGCCACAAAGAAGCTTGAGTCAATCAAATAATCCAAATAACACAGTGGTGAAAAGAAGTCCATGTGTCCATACCTGTTAACATATCTTGGTCCATATTTAAGCACCATATTTTTCTAAAGTTCCACTATTATTAATAGATCATATATTTTATTTTGAGTGGTCATGAGGTAAATTACTATACAGCAAGGAAAAGCTCCTTCTCGGAAGTTGGGGATGAAATTTCGAGGAAGACCACAAAAGTTGGCTTCATGAGTGAGCCTATGACCTAGATCACGAGAATCCACTGCCCTAAAGTTCCACTATTATTAATAGATCATATATTTTATTAGTCCCTACTTTTGTGGGCCACAAAGAAACTCGTGTCACACAGTTGTACGTGGTCTTCGTTCTCCAAAGTTCGAATATATTATTCTTTGTTCACCCTGCCCCAAAAAAGGTAATGCATCTTTGCCTCTAGTAAAAGAATAAATCGGCCAGAAGATCGAGGGGTGGGTGAACTACCTCAAAACAGACTCAAATTTTCAGCAAATAGTCGTTGCCGATTTCATCTGATGGCTTCTTCATTGAACCTCAGAAAGATTTATAATGTCTTCTTGAGTTTTAGAGGTGCAGATTTGCGTAACAACTTCATTGGCCATCTTTACCAAGCTTTACTCTGTAATGGGGTATATACTTTTCGGGATAGCGAGGAATTGAAGAAGGGAGATCAAATATCACCGGTACTTATGAAGGCTATCGAAGAATCATGCATCGCAATCATCATTTTCTCTGAGGACTATGCTTCCTCAAGGTGGTGCTTGGAAGAGTTGGCGAAGATTATAGAGTGCAAGGAGCAAAAGAATCTCATTGTTCTACCAGTGTTTTATAAAGTGGACCCAAAAGAAGTGAGAGAGGGTCGAAAGAGTTATAAGAGATCTCTAGGTAAGCACGGGTTTAAATTCGGGAAGGATTATGAGAAAGTGAAGAGATGGAAGAAAGCTCTTTTCAATGTTGGGAATTTGTCCGGGTGGCACTTGAATGACGGGTAAGTAGAGTGGAGTCCATTTTTTATATAAAAAAAGTAATCTTTACAATTAATTATGAACATTAAAGAAAAAAATCAACATAGGTGCTTATAAGTATAGATGATTCATCTTATGATTCCTGAAAATTCTTATGTCTGTTAAATTTAAGTTACTAATTTCATAAAAGAATCGATGAATCTAAGTGTAGTTAAGAAAGATCAATAAAATTGGGCAAAAGATGACAAAAAATGATAATTAAAAGAAAAATAAACTTGACGTGTAACTCAAACAAGAATAGTTAATCTAAAATTAGTTGGTAACTTAATCAAAGAAACATTGGTAAGTCACTTAAATAATCTAAAAAATGAGAAAGTAAGAAACTCAAATGAGAGCTAGGAATCCAATAGAAAAGTTGGCAAATTAGAAGAACAAGTAAACATTGATAAGTAGCTGAAGTGAGATTTGGAAGTCCAAAACTAGTAGGCCATTATCTAACATTATCAAAGATGGTAAGTCACTCTAATGATATTAGTAATTTTAAATAAAAATTAGTATATTTGAAGCCGTAAGTTATGCAAACCAAATTTTGTTAGTTAGTATGAAATGGGTAATGTGCAGTTTATAGAAAGTAGTTGGTGATTTTATGAAACTATCGGTAAGTCACTAACAAATGTGAAAGAAAAAGTCACTGATTTTTTTTTAATGACAGTTTTTTATTTTATTTTACAATTACCAATATTTATTAAAATTCATCAGCATGAAAAAAAAATTCTAATTTTGTGCATCAAATAATAGAACTATGCCTTTAGCTTTTGCTAAGCCCTATTTCATTCGGGTAAGGTTTGTGACTCTTTCTTTTGGATACTTGTTGCCCTCCTCAAAGTGTAATAAAAGTTCTAGAACAGAAATTGAGTTCTTCTCGTTTCATTTTGGTAAAATTGAGTTCTGTAGATTTTCGATTTTGGTCGACCAAGTCTAAAGTCGTTACAACTGGCATTTTGAGTTCAAAAAATCACATGTGGCTTTTCATAGAACAGAAACTTGGCTTTTTTCAATAATAGAAAATCGACACTGGGACTTTATCAGCTGAAATATTCACTGGCTCATTTGAACAGAATAAAAAATTAAAACTTGATTGACCAGTGGATAAAATGTTAAGTAGTATTATTGCACTTTCCCCATTTCTTAGGAAGGAAAAAGTTCACAACGCTTGATACAGGATGATTACTGTTTACGGGCCACCTAAAGGCAATAACATCGTGCTTCAGGGTATTTAATAATTTTGGAATCAAATTTATAATCACCGTTTAATGTTCTAAGGAGCGCTTTTTGATTAAGCGTATAAATAAATCACTTTTTTGTCACGTAAATTGTCATGTATAAATCAAGAGAACATGAATCACTTGGATAACTAAAGGTTAAAACCTCGAACTTATTTTGATTGGTGTGGAGCTCTTGGAGTTCTAGTTCGCCTCGATGGGAATACATTGGCTGTCATTATCTGAAAATGTGAGCACTGCTTAGTCATTGTTAGCAGTGTGCTCTCGTTATTTGTTTATTCAAATCGCTAAAATGATTCTACAACTTGTTTCTCTGTTTTTGTCAGGGATGAGTCAGAGCTTATACAAGAAATTGTGAACAAGATCTCCACTTACCTAGACCGTCCTTTACATGTTGCTAAGCATCCAATTGGCATATATTCCCGAGTCACTGAGTTGAAATCGATGTTAAAACTTGAGTCTAATGATGGCGTTCTTATGGTGGGATTATGGGGACAGGGAGGTATAGGGAAGACATGTTTAGCAAAAGCTCTTTACAATGCTCTGTTCAGAAAATTTGAGGGTGCATGTTTTCTGGCAAATGTTAGAGAAACTTCAAAAGATAGCAGGGGTTTGGTTACTTTGCAAGAAATAATGCTAAATGATATATTATTACCGCAACAAAGATTAAAAGTGCCCAATGTGGATGAAGGTATTAATCTAATACAACGCAGACTTGGTCGCAAAAAAGTTCTCCTCATCCTTGATGATGTGGATGCCTTGTGCCATTTGGATGCTTTAGCAGGAAAAGGTGAGTGGTTTGGTAATGGAAGTAGGATCATCGTTACTACAAGAGATAAACAATTGCTAACTTGTCACCGGATAGATCAAGATCATGTATATAAAGTTGAACCACTAAGTAACATTCAAGCTCACGAGCTGCTTAGCAAGCATGCTTTTCAAACACACCAAATCAAGACAGATCTAGTGGATGGTGCTCTGGAATATGCTAAAGGCCTCCCTTTAGCACTTGAAGTGTTGGGTTCCTTATTATGTGGTACAACAGAAGATGTATGGGAAAGTACAATAAAGAAACTTTCTAGGAATCCTGACAAAAACATAAATAATGTGCTCAAGGTGAGTTTTAATGGATTAGATGAAAATGAGAAAGAGATCTTTCTCCACATTGCTTGCTTCTTTAAGGGGTGGGCAATAGAGTGCACAAAGAAAGTCCTCGACAGTTGCGATCTTGAGACAATTGTAGGATTTGATGTTCTCATTAAGAGGTCCTTGATAAGCATTGAGCATGGAATCATACGAATGCATGACTTAATTCAAGCAATGGGTATGGATATTGTGAACCAAGAATGTCGAGATGATCCTGCAAGACGCAGCAAACTATGGTTGTATGATGATGTCATCGATGTTCTGTCACATGACATGGTAAGACTTGTGAATAAGATCAAAATTCTCCTAGATTTTTTACTCTTTTACCAAACATGCATAGTCTAAATTAGTTCTATATTTACAGGGAGATTATGCTGTAAAAGCCATAGTGTTGGCACTACCTGAGCCAACAGAGATGCATATCAATCCCGATGCTTTTACAAAATTGAGAAGGCTTAGATTGCTCATCTTGCACAACGTGCATAGTTCCGTTCAAGGTCCTATATGTCTTCCTAGTGAGCTTAGATGGTTGGAATGGCCTGGATGTGCTCATGAGATTCCAAAATTTTCAGCTAGTCCAAAGAAATTAGTGGGACTTGATATGAGTAAAGGCAATATCACAGAAGTTCTAAAACAATTTAAGGTACGCATTATTGACATAGACCTTTTTATTATCTACTTAATTTGTATATGTAGATGCGTATTATATGTATAGTATATGAAAGGAAGTGTTGTTCCTCTATTTCAGGCACCAACTTGCTATTTTCTTTCAAAAGACCCTAATTACTTATGTTAGATAAATTTTTACGTGCAGCAAAATTGACATTTGAAAAATTAAGCGAAAAAATTCATTAGAAATACTCAATGGAAACATTTTTGTTAATAAAATACAAAATAGAAAGAAGTTTTATTCATATATGTGGAAAGAGAAAGATATTGCAAGATTTAACATTTTTCTACGAAGGCCATTGCATCATTAAAAAATTCGACTTTTCATATTGAAATATGTGAGAGATAAAATAAAATAAAATAAATCAATTTCATGTATATTTCCATGGTATAATATCTGTAGAATAAGTAATTAAGGATACTTGATGGAAGGAATATTTAAAAAAAAAAAGATTGAAATCTTTTAAAGTTTTAAAGTAAGAGATCATCTTTGCCTTATGTATGGTATCGATAAAGTTTGCATACTTTTTAAACCTAATATCTCTAACTATCGACTTAGATGTATTTCGAAATCGATCAAACCTACCTAGCGAAGAAATTCAAAATGCAATTTGTTGTCAGTTGTTTACATATAAACTTTTTCATTTCACAAAAAAAAAATTGTATATTAATCGAACAAAAGGGAAATAAAACTATGACGTATCTTCCCGTTGACATGTATATAGAAGTAAAACACCCAAGGAGTTGCTGGTTCAGTGGTAGGCCACGTACCCAATGCACGTTCAGCATCAATAAAATTGGCTGAGTCGAAGGTTTGAAAGCAAGCAAGGCATTGTTAATTGCTTAAATAATTTCTTAAGGGCAGCACTTCCAAGTGGACATATTAGTGTTTTTTAGGAACTTTGCCAGTAATGTGTGTGCACAACTAAATCAATGTCAGTGATCCAGTAGGGGCATTCGCTAGTTTCTTAATAGAAAGTTAGAACTAGATTTTGAATTGAGTACATAAAATTTTTATTTTCTTCCGAATGTTTTTCAAAAGTTGGCTTCATCGTACTTGCATGACTTCAAAAAAATAAAAATATTAATCTTTACGCAAGTACGTTGTGAAAGTGTTTAAATCGCCCATTTGTCTATGATATATAGTTAAAGCCAAATCTAGTGGAGTCTTCATTCCTATGCTTGCCACATGGTACTTCACTTTATTTTTGTGATTGCCATATGACATCACACGTTGAATAGTTTTGTCAATAGTCCACATCCACACTCGCCATGTGGCATTTTACTATGCTTCTATGGTTGTCACATAGCATGACATGTGGCATAGTTCTGTCATGTGGCTTGCATTCGCATGCTCGCCAAGCCACATGACACTTCACTTGAATTTTGTGATGCCACATGCATGACACACAACATAGTTGTATTCCAAACTAATTTTCATCTGCTAGATTTGTATGAGGAGTACTAGTTTGGGATTTTTTGTTAGACAAAAATTAGTTTGGGATAAATGTTTCATTATTGTACTAATTAAGGGTTTTTGTGAGATGAAAATTAATCAGGGGTAAATTTGAATAATGATTTGGGATTTTTAATGGTATTTATTCTAACCTTTTAAAATAATTGTTAACCCAATTTTATTTGTGAACTTTTTTGTATTGTGTATTTATATATTTTCAAATTTTTCAAATAATCTCTAAAATGTAAAATGATGAGAGTTAGCACTAATTTGCTAATCTGTATATGCGCGCATGTGTGTAAGTACTGGTAAAGATTATAAGTTTTTAGTAATTTCAACTCAGAAACCGGAATAGTAGGTTTCGAGTTGTCTGATCTACCGAATGTCCTTGCTTCCTTCCACCTTAAGAGTGTGGTGGCCAAAGCTTATGTAATTATGAGATATACGCCATGTCAACATATAGATTATATAACAGTTAAGGATATGTAATTATCCATGAGAAACCCAATCTTCTCCATGTTTTGTGTAGCCAATTTTATAACCCTCAACCAAGCCAAGCCCCTCCAATTAAATTATTATATTGTTAATGATCAATATATAAAACCATGGACAACATGAATGATGTTCGAAATTACATTACCATCATTTCACAAGTTTGACTCCCCCCTCTATGTACAACACCTTACATAGGCCAATGTGTAGACTCCGTAGCAAATCACTTCTTTAAATAAACAAATTGCTCAAATATATCGACAACCTAAAATATAATAATTTTAGAGTGTTTATCAAAGTTGGTTTCTCTATTTTTGCAGGCCTTCCAAAATTTGAAGTACATTAATTTTAGTCACTGCGAGTTGATGGTTCGCATGCCAGACCTCTTGTGTACTCCAAATCTCGAGGAATTAGATTTTAGTAATTGCAAAAACTTGGTAGAAGCCCATGAGTCCATTGCATATCTTGACAAGTTGCGGGTGATGAATTTAAACAAGTGCCGTGAACTTAGTGTTTTTCCCAATGTGCTCAGGTCGAAAAATCTGCAAGTTCTCAATTTTAATCATTGCACGAAATTTGAAAGGTTCCCTGATATTCTAAACAAACTCGAAGGCCTTGAAGAGCTTTTCTTAGAAGGGATTGCTATTAGAGAACTTCCTACGTCAATAGAAAATCTTGTCGCTTTGAAAAGAATGTATATACGTGATTGCAAGAACCTGGAACATCTTCCATCTAACATTTATAAGTTACAAAACCTTGAAGACTTGGAAGTTCAGCATTGCACGAATTTAATCAAGTTTCCACAATACGAGAATTCAGTTGATTCGTGCATGAAGGCTGGACTTTCAAACTTACGCCGATTAAACCTTGCAAGATGTAATCTGTCTCAAGTAGAGTTTCTTGAGAATCTTTCTTGTTTTCCACTCTTGGAACACTTAATTCAGGTGGAAAATAATATTACTACCCTTCCTTCATCCATCAATAAGCGTGATCATTTGTATATATTGTATGTTCGAAATTGCCATGAATTACAGGAGATTCTCAAGCTTCCCCCATTTTTGAGATATTTTGAAGCGAGTAATTGCGAATCTCTACAAAAAAAATGAAGACTTAACCACAATTCATAGTTTTGTCCATGGAGATTTGGCTAATATGGTTATTGACTCACATTACCAGGTTAGAATCTCTCTCTCTCTCTCACGCATGCGCATGCGCATCGATGTGGGGTATGTGCTGGGTCCATTGTGTGCTTGTATATCACAAAAGCAGAAAATGCAAGATTGAAGGCTTAAGAAAAGTAAACAAATATGAAGTGGTTCTGCACGTGTATGCATGTAACATTGGTGGCTCTTGTACTTTTATGGGAATGATTTCCATCGCATGAGACTTGTGTATTAATGCAAGCAAGGATCAATGGATCTTCTCATTTGGGTACTAATATTAACTTGGATACTTTCTATTGGTCTATCTTTGTAACAGCCTTGGCCTATATTAAAATTACTCCCTGGAGGAGAGATGCCACAGTGGGCCCTTCCCCTTGAAGAAGGTTTCCCATTTTTCATGGCTTCAAAGGACTTGTATGACAAGATTCTTGGATTGGTACTTTGTTTTGTTCTCAATTGTGATGGACCAAATGGGATAGCCTCAATTGATATTGATACGCATGTTAATGGCGAAATTGAACATTGGCCTACACAATTTTACGGTCAATTGGATTCGGTTCATCTCGGGATCGAGTACACCTTACCATCTAAATTGTGGGGCGACGTTGATTTTGTTCAAATCGATAGGCGTTATATACAATTTGGTCTTACATTATCGGGTGAAAGCCTGAACAAGTGGGGAGTTCGAATAATATGCAAGCAACTAGGGGAAGATTTGAAGGTTGAGCTTTGAGATAATCAGCTTATAGATCCAGCTTTACTCTACGAGGTCGGTAATGAATTAATAGACTCACCAGCGGAGAGTTCACTTATGCACGAGGATAATTCGAGCATAGTAGATCGACCGGAGGACTTGCAAGATAGTCAAATGGGTACCAAGGAACATAGTCATACAGGATCAAAGAGAAATCATGAATTTATTCTCACCCAAGGCATGCGAACTAAGATTATATCGACTTCCAGTTCGACCGGCAGAGATGAAAATGGTGGTGTTGGCTTGCAGCTTTTGTTGTTAGAATGATGGGAACTTGCTAAGGAAGCGATTGGCAGGTAGGAAAGTGAACTCAGTTGATCTTCATTACAATGCCGCCTTCTTTTCCCTTCTCGTTTTCTTTTTCTCAATAACAAGCTATTAGTTACCCATATATTTCCATTGCGGTATTTTATGCGTCACTCTTAAAACTAGTGTTGACTTTGCTAGCTAAGATGATGGAAATGACCAGCCTCGGAGATAGCTCGACAAGGAGAGAGAAGCTCGACCTGCTTCTCGACTTATAATATCGAGAAAATGAGTTCGAAGGTTGTGGCTGGAGAGTTAAATGAGTGGGCTTGGGACGTGCATTTTGATGCTAGTGGAGGGGAGGAACATTTCGGAAGAGAAAGATACAACACACTCTGCGGGCATTCTCTATCTTTGTTTCCAATTTTACTCTCTTTCCATGCACTTTTCAATCTTGCGCTTTCATTTCCATGAATTTTCGTTTCAATTCGTTCCCTTTCTAGGTAATTTCAATTTTCAGTGTATCCGCTTTTATTCACACTTATTCACCATTTTTGTACTCGGATATGGAACCATGGAGCGATCCCGATTGCTCTCCCTTCGCTCTATTATTATTATAAATAGATTCGAACATGTGTTTCATAACGATTTATCTGCAGCCTAGAGCGTATAGCTATTCTTATAATATCATTATTGTTTTGGAATGTGACTTTTTAAAAATTATAAAAGATTTACCGTGAAATAAAAGGAATGTATCAAAATCGATCGTTTTCATCTTTCTCGACAATTAACCTTCCATCCACACATCAAACCGTCTAATTATGTACTTTTTCGTCCGCTCTTAACCTTCAATTTCTTCTTCTTCTTCTTTTTATTTTCCTGTTGTCGGTAAGCTCCTTCCTTTTTTATTTCTTCTTTTTCTTCGATTTTCCCGGTTGTCAGGAAGCTCCTTCCTTTTCCTCCGCCATAGCCAAACTTCCAACCCCATCGACACGACACCAGTGAGCTCTAACGAAATGGAAGATCGCCACCTGCCATCGGAGGTGACGAACGGAAGAAGAAGAAGAAGTTCCTCTTACTGAAACGGAGTCCCTAGGGAACCCGACGGCCAGCGGAGGCGACGGACTGCCACCGCCAAACGAAGCCATAGAATTTCCATTGCTTCGGGTGAACGATTCTCTGCTGAGGTTCGTTCTGGGCTTCGTGCAGCTTGCTATAGATTAGGTAACGCCCGGCACATCCGAATTTTATTAAGATGATTTAATACTTGAGCTGGATTTTGAGTTCGATTCGGTTGGTGCTGCAATTGCGCGGGAACTTGAAGGACGTGTCGTTGAATTTGTTTGACAGACGCTGAATCAGTGTTTCTTGGTGAGTTTTGTCTGGGGATGCTTGGTAGTGAATTCACAGGTTAAAAAAACTGATTCTATGCTGAGGTTCGAAGGAAAAACAAGCGAGGGAGAGGAAAATAATGGGAAGTAGGTTGTACATGGGTTGGTTCAGTCCCCGTTTCAGGCAAAAGAACTGAGCCAATCCGGGCACTGTAAGTTGGAAGGGATGGATAGATTTGGGTGATCTTGAGGTGTCTAGGAAATGCGGATGTGCAGTATGTACTCATCATACAGATGTGCAGTGGGTGATCGGTTTGTCAGGAGAATTGAATTATGAGAAACTTCGATCACTAGGATACAGGGCTCTGTCTCTATGTTTTATGGGGCGCTTGAATAGGCAAAACCATAGAGAAGTAAAGAAGATGCAGAGATATGGCAAGCCACTAGGAAAGGTCACTTGACACTCAAGTCCTTTAATCACTAGAGAGAAATGAAAACCAAATTTACTTGGAGTGTGAGAGTAATGTGAACATTGCTTGTTCCCATGGATAACTGGTTAGGTGGTTATTTTCCTTTGCCCTGTGGACTGTGGACATGAAAAAGAAATGAGAAACACGGAGGTTACATAAGTTATTCAGTAGATTAGAGACAAAAGCACAGGAAGCTGACCTTCTATTCTGAATTCTGAGGCCTCCGCAACAGTTTAGGATTCTCTTTTTATCCATACGTGCCATAGCTTTCACGAAGGAAAATGACTGAGAAGCTAAAACTCCTGGATGCTTCTTGAACGTCTGAGTGATACTTGATTAATGAAAGATAAACTTCTGAGGTACCAATAATAAGACACACTGGAATAAGCAACATGTAGTTTGTCAAATTAGTCATTGTTTTTTGCTTTAGTGTTGGTAGAGCCATATCAGTTTCAGTGTTAGGTGGGATTCGCATCTGTACTACATAATGAGTATGTATTAATAATCATTACTTGGAAGTATGTGACCAGCATACTATACAGGACCTGCAAGATCTTGATCTTATAGCTACAAGATATGGGTTCATTCGATTAGTAGCTGCATATTGATATATAAATATTTCTATTGCTGGCAAGTTGATGCTGATTTCCACTTGAATTGCCTGTATCATGTATGAGAGAAATTCTGACTCTTATACCCATATTTTTATTCTGCTAACAAGTAACTAGACCTATTTGCTTTTTTCTTTTTTCTTTTTTATTTAATGAATAAGGCAAAGCTTCCTTTGGACAGCCTTGAAGTTCTAGTTGGGTAAGAAATCGATTTTAGTAACCAGGTGCATTTAAGATATGTTACCTAATTTTCTAATTTAGATGATTAGTATCTTCAGTCTTAATTGGTGAATGATTTCACATTGTACATTATATTTATATTATACCTTGATTGAATAGCTGTTTGATTGTTGAGGAAGTGCACCTCACTGCAACAGGAAGAAACAGTACTAATGAGACAGGGAATGTATGTCTATCATTGCTTCTCCACCCCTTTCTAAAATTTTTGACCAACAGTACTTTGTTGTTGTTATGAATTGATACTCTCAAATTATCCACTTGTAGTTATTGTTGATCTTTTTTGTGTTTCTGCCTTAATATATGTTTAATATATGATAAAATGGTATATCTGAACAAATATTTTTAAATGCGGAGTTTTCTATGCATTATTAGGCTGTAAATGGTTTTGTTCCCATTGTTCTTTCATAAAATATGACTACGACTAACAATAGCAAGAATCTTGCTTTATTATGTACAGTGTTTCACGATTCTTGTTTTCCATTGTGCTCTGTCTGAATTTTGGACCGAGAACAGTCAAAGAAAAAGCTTTAATGAGGATAGAGAGAATAGAGGAATGATATTTATTATTTTGGATAGAAATAAAGCTGTTGCAAGCTGCTGCATCAGAATGTTGAGTGCTTATAAATTGTGCTGTATTGCATGCTTGAATATGTTAGTGAGCAGTTGATCGCCTAAACAGATTATAATTTTATAGATTATTCTGGGTGTTTATTTATTGCTTTACATTACGCGAGAACAAGTTGTTATGGTGGCTTCACCTCTCTTGGTTAAAAAGGTGTCGTGAGAGATGCAAAATTCTGAAGTTATAGGAAGTGAGTTAAGAGACTTCACAAAATCTCCAGTATAGGGAAGATAAGTACAAATTTCACATAAACTTTCAAAGAATCTTGCACTTCAGTACTAGAAATTAGAATACCTAATGGTAAGTAGCAAAGAGAATTGTCCATGCTTCATGTATAAGATCATCTGTTAGACTCTCAGTGTTGTGGGTATTTGAAGAAAGGTCTGAAATTTTTCTTGAAATGCATTTCCTACTTAGAGCAGCTTTCTCTCTAACAAAGCTCCTATGTTTGATATGCTTTCTTTATTTCTCCTTGCGCTTTCCTAGGCAACAAGACATGGAGAGATGGAAGCTCTTGATGTTTTTATTGAAGAGAGGACTGGATTTTCATCTGCAGAAGTTGCAGAGAAGTTTTCAGCATGCTCCCTTTATGTGACATGTGAATCCTGCATAATGTGTGCAGCAGCAAAATCAATAATTGGTACATCTGTTGGTCATATTGAAATAAAACTAAAATTTCGTCAAATTTTTTAATTCAAATGTGATTAGATGGCTCTTAGCCATTTTTAGGTATGAGGGAAGTATATTATGGTTGTACAAATGATAAATTTGGAGGCTGTGACTCAATACTGTCATTTTATTCATGTAGCTCTGAGGTATGCAATAGGTCAGTTTTGGAACTTGCTTTTGTTAATGATTTCATATCTATTTGGTCCCACTTTCAAATTGTGACATCTGTCAATTGACAACTAAAGTTTGCTGGAGGTTTATATGACTCCTATTGTTGATTAATGATGGATGTGGTTTTGTAGTAATTCTGTTTGTTGTCACACTTTGAATATTGCAACACATAACTATGAAATTAAATGGATGCTTATGGAACTAATTTTGGAACTAATTTTCCACTTTTTATGTTCTTTTCCAAGTCCAAATCTAGGAAACTCGAGTTTCCAGAAGTGTCAAGAAGTTAAGTTAAAATTATTTCTTCCTTTCCCTGCTTTGTTTTCTTTTATTTTTAAAATCAATGTGACTTGTTAGAAATTTGTTTATCTTTTAAATTTTCCCTAAAAAATTTACATTTTTGGGAAGTACTACAAGTCATTGCTGTTTATGATATTGCATAGTCTATGATTCGTTTAAATATGATAGATCAATGCTGTATGCTAATATTATAGATCAATAAGTAACATTTAGTTTCTCAAAGTCATTGCTGTTTTTGCTTCAGTGTTGTTAGAGCATTGGTTTTTGCCCATGGATAACTGGTCAGGAGGCTAATTTCTTTCACCCTGTGGACTATGTGAAAAATACGAGAAACAGAGTTTAGATAAGTTATTTAGTAGAATGGAGACAAAAGCACAAGAAGCTGATTGTCAATTCTGATTTGCGAGGCCTTTACAATAAATTAGGATTCTGTTTTCATCCTTTTGTCATAGCTTTTATGAATGAGAATGACCTGGAAGTCCCGGAAGCTTCTTGAATGTTTGAGTGGAACCTGATCAATGAAAGATAAGCTTTTGGGGTACCAATGATCGGACACACTGGAATAAGTAACATTTAGTTTCTCAAAGTCATTGCTGTTTTTGCTTCAGTGTTGTTAGAGCCATATCAAATTAGCAGTTAGGTGAGATTGGCAGATGAATTACAAGGTGAGTATGGGTTGATAATCATTTCCTGGAAGTTTGCGATCAGTATATCATACAGAATCTGCAAGATTTTGATCATATAGCTTTGAGATATGCATTCATTCCATTAGTAGCTGCATATTGATAGTGAAATATTTCTACTGCTGGCGACTTAATGCTGATTTCCTCTTGAGTTGCTAAATGCATGCATGCATGCATGAGAGAACCACTGACTCTTATCCTCATATCTTTTTCTTGAAACAAGTAACAAGGCCCTATGCGTCTTTCTTGTATAAGGCAAAGTTTGCTCTGGACAGCCTTGAAGTTTCAGTTGGGTAAAAAACTGATATTTAGTAGCCACGTGCACTTCAGATATATATCTTTATTTTCTAATTGAGATGATTAGTAGTTGAGTCTTAATTAGTGAATGGTTTCAGATTGTACTCTTTGATTGAATAGCTATGTGATTGTTGAGGATAGGCACGTCATTGTGGCAGGAAGAAACCAGACTAATGAGACGCGAATCGTATAGTTTATCACTGCGTCTCCACCCCCTTGTTTAAATTTCGCCAACAGCACTTTGTTATTATTCTGAATTAATACCCTCGAATAATCCACTCGTAGTTATTTTTTATCTTTTTATGTTTTCCCATGATCATTTCTTTAATAGATGATAAAGAATTATCTGAACAAATCTGTTAGTAAGTAGAATTTTTGATGTATTATAAGGCTGTCAAATGGTTTTTTTCCCATTATTCTTTCATAAAATATGACTACGGCTAACACTACCAATAATCTGGCTTTATTATGCACAATGTTATATGTATTTCATTTTCCATCGTGCTCTGTCTAGAACCATATTATGGTCTTCATCAGCTTTTGTGAAGTTACGTTAGCTAGACTGGTCAACTTATTTTGTATAAAAATGAATTGTGAAATTATTGCCCATTATGATGTAAGAACCTGCTTCTTGGGCATAATTTTTTCACACAACGGCCACATTTACACAAATAGTTTAAGCCCGATTTCTCGTAGAGATAATTTCTTGTCTAATAGTCTATTCCTGTGATCATTTATAGTTATGTGGTGACAAAACACTAAGATAAATGACTTTGCGGACAGTAATAAATAGTTGATGAGAAAAATATTTGGCCCTTTTATTACCTTTTTAGAGCATAATGAAAAAACAAAGGCACCTTGCTTTAGGGGTATATAAAAAATACTGTTAGAAAAGGTGGAGGTGGCCAATCCAATAAGAAGCCTCTTTTTCATTTGAAATTCCCAGCAACTTCAATCGATCAAAAACTTGTTGATATAATTTAATATATGCCTTGATCAATCTTTTATATACTCAATCAGGTAACTTTTCAAAGAAAACATTTCTCATGAAATGCATTCCTAGATTTATGATGAAACTACATGAAGAGCAACTTTTTCTCCTGCAAAGGTCCTAAGTTTGATATGCTTTCTTTATATTTCTTCTTGCGCTTTCTTAGGCAACAAGACTTGCAGAGATGGACACTCTTCATGTTCTTCTTGAACAGTGGCAGAGCACAGGATTTTAGGCAGCAGAAGTTGCAGAAATGTTTTTAGCATGCTTCCTTTATGTGACATGGGAACCGTGCATAATGTATGCAGCAGCATTATCAATCATTGGTATGTCTGTTGATCATACTAAAATAGAACTAAACTTTCCTAAAATTTGTTTGTTCATAAATGATTAGATGACTCTTAGCCACTTGTAGGTATAAAGAAGTATATTATGGCCTTGCAAATGATAAAATTGGAGGCTGCGACTCGATGCTGTTGTTGCATTCAAGTACCTCTGAGGCATGCATTAGGTCAGTTTCTGAACTTGCTTTCGTTGCTGATTTTGTATCTGCTAAGCTCCACTTTGAAATTGTGACATATGATAATTGCCAACTCAAGCTTACTGGAGTTTTATGATTCCTTATGTTGATTACTGATGGATGCGGTTTCGTAGTGATTCTATTTGCTGTTGCACCTTGAATATTGCAACACATAACCTCTCGGAGTTTCTGAAGCCTCAAGAAGTCGAGTTTATATCAATTCTTTCTATCCTCGCTTTATTTCCTTTTTCTTAAAGTCTTTATGATTGGTTAAACATTTTCCTTTTTGTTAATTTCCACTGAAAAGTTTACAGTTCTGGGAAGTGCTACAACTGACATTAGTTTGTTCTTTCCTTGTCCCTTTGTCCCCTGTTTCTTCATCTCTTCTTCCTCGCTTGTTTTCAGTGCAGTGAGATTCTTTGATGTCTTGATGTTATCAAGATTAGATCAGGGAATATAGTTTCTTCAAATAAATATGATTTTGTGACTATGAGCAAATTATGCTTTCTGATATGCCATGGGCAATGTACTTGAACTTCTTGCATACATGAGGGCAAGTGCTCGCTAAATTGTGGTGTATGGCTTGTGTTTTGAGGAAGATTTATTATCTAACATTTCATGTTTTCTAAGCTTGTGCAAAACTCATCAATTTTTTATTCAGACTTTGTTGACATAAAATTAAAATGTAGTGAAATAGGATCTGTTTGAATGTGATATGAAGTATCTAATCTAGATTACGAGATGATCTCTTTGTTGAAGTATTAGTTTTGAAAGAGGAAGCTCAAGTACATGGGGTAAGAAGCATGAGACGTACCAAGGGATGCATCTAAACAAAAAAGTTCAGTGGGAAAAAAAAAAACCATGAAAACTGACTTTTAGAGCATGAAATACATAGATATGCTGCTGTTAATAATCTGATTATGAGTCAAAACTATCGTGGGAAACATGACCTGGCTCATTACCTTTCTGAATACAACATCAAGCGAGGAGACTCATCTCGCAGATAGAGGACCTTGCTCAATTTCCTCTCTTTGGAGCTCAAAAACTGGCCCAATGTACTGCATAGTTTCATGATAGAACGAGACTGTTATAACAGTGAGCATGGTTCCTGTGCGATGTTTGGAAGATGTAACTGATTGAAACGCCCCCTAGCCAGTACTAGTACACAAGCCATCCACAAATCTTCTCTCAATCAGATCACTGTTGCAAGATTACTCTGAAGAGAAGTTGCCCATCCAAATCAAAAGCCTCTAAGTATCACCCAGTTTACAGCATGTGGTTTGTTCTCCAAGGACATTAGGATCCATGTTGAAGAGAAAATATAGAACAACCCAAAGGCATCATGAAAGTTAAAAATTTTAAGCCATAGTTACCCCAAACATCCACTCTTTTATATTTGATGCAAATATTTTGCCAAGGTCAATGCCTAGTTACTGTCAAGTTAATCAAATGGTACAATTCATAGATGATTTGCTTGCGTGAAAACCTATTATCTGGACTACATACATTTCTTAGAATTGATATTCTCAAGACCGATACGTAAAATTCCTAGCTAAACACATTCTCCCACTGGTGAACTTGTTTTTGTTTAAATAATAACTTCTTTTGCAAATTGCTTTGTCAATTAGTCTGCTATATTATCTCTAGCATGATATTTGAACATGTCTTGCGAATGGAATTTGCCTCAGGTTTCAAGCTGACGAGCTAGGCAAAAAAAAAAATGCAAAATCATTGAAATATTGGCTGGTTTCCACAGAATCATTAGGTTTCAAGTGTCTGCTTGATATATGAATGTTTCCAACTTTTTTCTTCTTTATCTTGCCATAATGGGAATTCTGGATCAAAGGGTTTCAAATGTTGGAGGTATAATGGTGTAAGAAACAATATCTCTTATGCAAAATTTTAATGAATGAGGAAACCCTGATGGTATGAACAGCGATCAACCACCAGTTGAACTGTCTATTCGAAAGAATTTTATAATATTCTACAGTTAGCACCTATTTACATCAGATAAACCTAGGGAAAATTATAGTTCTTTTTCAATGAACCTGTAGTTAAGTACACAAATTAAGAGGCTTTAAAGAGCATAATAGAGCAGTTCTATTTTTTGAACCAAAGTTTACGTTATCAATCAATGAAGTAGAGCATTGTGCCTGCTAGCTATATCTCCCTGAAAGACCCTCTCGGAAAAGGTTCTGTTATAAAATCTTATACAATGGTCTTCCTAGCACTCATCCATTTCCATAATGTTTAAGAAGAATTCAGGAAGTCTCTTTCTAATTCTACCTTTCGATCAATTCTCCCAACTAGCTAGAGAAAGGATTGTAGCTGTGGCTTTCAGTGATTGTAGATCTTGCTGAACAACTAACTCTCTCTCTCTCTCTCTCTCTACGCATGCATGTGTACTTGTCCATATCTAAATCGTTTGCTGCAATAAAAAATGTCGTTGTATCCTTACTCTGGAGAATTATCTGCACATCCCAGGTAAATACAGCTGGCCCAATTGAATGTTTTGAAAAGAAATTGCAACCTTAGAACTAGCGGGCCATTGGTTGGATTAAAACCCATTCAGAGGTTTTCTCCATCAAGGATAAGGTGCTTATCCCGAGATGGTGGGTACACTTATCCAGACTGACACTAAGTATAGTTGCTTGAGTGGAGCGGAGTTCAGCCGTAAAATGGTTGCTATAAATAGGTGTAGAATTTGCCTAGTAAACCAAACAAAAGAATTTTGGATTCCCAGTCTTTTTACTTTTGCCAGTTTTCAGATGCCCTGTTAATCCTCTGAAGCTTTCCTCTAGACTAGGTACTCTTAGCCAGATTGCCATTTGAGAAATATAATGGCACGTCCTTGGTTAAGAAAAAAGACGAAGTGCAGTATCTTAATATTTGATAATCCCCTAGTTAGACTGGTTTGAGAGAAATATCTTCTTCCTTGATCCCTTTCTTGAATTAATTAACATATATGGTTATTCGTCCAACAATTCTCCAATTTGGGCTCTTCAGTCGCAAATATTTTAAGGGACTGACAGACCATAACCTTTTCATGCCTCTTAAATAATTAGTACACTTTGGAAACAAATTACATGCAGAAAAAAATGGCCTTGAAATAATTTGTCTTCACAATGATAAAATCAATTTGGTTTCATGGTTCTTCTTTGTTTTGTAGAAACATGTTACATCAATATCATTTCTCTTCGCCTTTCTTCCCCTCCTTTTCCATTCATTTACTCCTAATGTTGTGGAATCTATGATTTGTTCAAGTATTTTATAGATATGCTGAACACTTCTGTTTGACGATCAGCTCCAAAGCCTGACAGTTCATGGTTTAATCATCAGGCTTCTCGTTCGATCTGCATGCATTGATTCTTCCTGTCGACTCCTCTTATACCTTTGCACAACTAGGTAAGACTTTTGAACAATTGAATCCTTACCTTTGATGAATATCATGTACACCATGTATAGTATTATGATGCACCTCTGCTACATATTAAATGATCATCAGTTACTCGTGCTTGTAGCAAGTGGTCTGCATGGTTTGACCTTTCTCTGTCATAGCCTGTTAACATTGAAATGGCACAGATTAATGCGCTGTGGCAATTTTTCTTGTAGTGATATGAAACTCATGCTAAGATTGAGTATAGCTATCGCTATAGATTTCCTTATATAATAGGAAATTAATTACAACGAGGACACTAGAAAAGATCTTCAAGAGAAGTTAGATGACATCCTTACTCTTCATTCATGATTCTTGGTTTATTCTGATTATATTGTTCATTGTTCTTATTCCCGATAGTTAATCTCTTCAACCTAAATCAAATTTGCAATCCAGATAGTTCCCATCCTTGAGGTGAATTCATCGCAAAATGACTTTTGAACCATAGTTTTGCGACTTTTTGTATTCATGTAAAGTGCAAATATGAATGTTACATTTAGATACTCGCATCATAAGATTCTCTCTTGTTTGTGTGTGATGACAGTAATGGTTGATGTTAATTATTTTGTCTCATGATGTAAGAACATTTTATAATCGTAGCGTTTGTAGATAGTCCTTTTAAGGGTGGAGATCTCTGTGAATGTTATTTGTGATGATAAGCATTCTAATTTATGATCAGAGGATGTTTTAGCATTCCATAGTGTTTTAAATGATTCAGTCCACTCCGACTGATAATGCATGTGCCTTTTATTGCTTTTCCAAACGCAGAATTTCATCAAGGGACCCGAGAAAGGAAGCATAGTGCATGAGCAGATCATTTTTGCCCAAATGTTCATGTGTTTACTGAGGACTGCAGCTGTGATCAAAGTCCATTTCATGCTTTATCTTGCTTATCCGATGTTTAAGATAATTTACAGCATGATCTTGTGTAGGCATCATTTTTCTAATGCCAAGTTTTTTTTGTCATCACACGTTCTCTAATCTAGCTTGATTTTTTTTGAGTTTTTCAATTTTTGAGGTAATTCTGAGCGTGCTATTGATGTGTCTAAGCTTCATAGTTTTGAACTATATCATGTGCTTTCCCGAATGATGACAAAAGAAGTGAATGATTTACATGTGATTCGCATGGAGTTCTGGGTAAAGAATTGCGTTAATTAGATTTAGGCTTTGTGGTTATATTAATTATGTCCTAAATACTTTAATTTATAGTAATGTAGAGTGAACTAGTATCATGACTAGGAGTGTGTATTCGTCCAGTTCAACCCAAGAACCAGATTGATTTGGACCGGACCAAACCGGCTAGTTCTGAGAGGTTTTCATGGGAACCAATCCTATTCCTGATTCCATGTAAAAGACTAGAGAACACTTGGCTTGAGATGTTACGTGACTATATGCTTGAGACTCACTTTTTTTGTTGTCAAAATTAACGATATTACTAACTCGGCATTGTAGAAAAACATAAGGTTTCTATATGCTTGAAACTCACTTTTTTTGTTGTCAAAATTAACGATATTACTAACTCGGCATTGTAGAAAAACATAAGGTTTCGATGTCCGAACATAAAATCAACATCAGCAAATTAGGGGATTGGTAGTCCAGTTCTTCGGGAGGGAATCGGCTAGGTGGGCTTTGGCAACCAGCCTGTATATGCTCGGCTCAAAACAGAGAATCATGCCCTTGAGCTGGCCCAATAGATCTTTGCAGTCTTTAACGATGGATTGAACAGCCCATGTGGGCTCAGCCCGGCCCAATATAAAATCCACCGCGTTTAGGCAATCTGAAGCTAACACAGTTGACTTTGCAGGTGCAAGTACACCGCGCGAGACTCACTTTTGCAGTGCGAAAAAAGGAAGAGGGTGAGGTAAAAGCATTAAGGTGAGACCGATCTGGTTCTAATATTAGTCGAGGAATAAGAATTGACTTCAGCTTTTTTCTCTATTTGCATGTGTTGCTGTTGCCACCTTCGTTACAATAATTTGTAGGCAGGTGTAATGTGGAAGGGGAAGTAGCCACTCATCCAACATTATAATTACACCCACCAATGGTTCGTTGCTATATGCATCTGCATATAACCTTGCTGAACACCCGAGCTGAGATGTGAAACCCACATGATGTGCCATCAGTCCTCAGTTTCTATTACGCTATAAAGCAGAGAGCCAACATCGACCCCTTTATGATTTGAATCTTTGCTTCCTCCCATCATTACCACCAACAAACAGAAAAAAAGGCCAAAAGAGAAAGATGACTCGGATTAGGAAATAGCAATCTGTTCAAGAGTCATATAACTTGTTTGCGCATCCGCACTTAGCAATACCTAGAGTTGTAAGGAATAGAAGGAAAAAAAAATGAAAACAAAAAATCACTGGTTTTGGGATTATCCCAAGAATTGGCCCCAATTGGTTAGTGCAGTCTCAAAACATGATAGGCCAATTTCTGATTCCACAAATGGGAAACCGACCATGCCCAATCGAGTGCTTGGTCTCAGGGGAGAACCAACCTGTCCGGAAACTGATCACCATAATCATAATCATTGTTGATTTTCCTTAGCAAACTATTATATATCTCACTAACATGATCGGTCACGTGGTGACCATGACAGGTTGAGATGGTCATGTTATGGCTATGGAAGAATGTAAAAAAATTAGTGTTTTGCTCGATCAAGAAGCAATTGTCAATTGCTTCTTTCTTATGTGCTTTCAGTGTTGTTCAATCCTGAACAAGAGACCTCTTTTCTTTTTGTATTCAGAAGTTTTCTTCCGGTATTAAAAAGTCGAAATTTTGAGTTTTTTTTCTTAAGCTAGTAATGATTATGTTATAGCCAATTCTATTAAAACATTAGAAAGTACCAAGCCATTGGTCTAAAACACCACAGTTTAAAACGAACAAGAAGATTGTAATTTTGAGCCTTAATTTATTAGAAGTTTTTATAAAATGGAGGCTAGCATTATTGCATTTTAGTTTGCCAAAAGGCGTTACAAAGTTTATAAAATATGTGAGAATGCTACATTGCTCAAATACGATTACATTATCATATAAAATTGGGAGCCTAATTCTCCTAAAAAAACACAAACTTTCACTTTGTATCCAATTTTGGCCCAAATGTTTTTTTGCCTCATAAAAAATCAACAACTTTCACTCTATATCCAAATCCGGCCCGTTATTTATATTGCTTTTAAAGTCTGATGTGTAAATTCCATGCATACATTTCCTTCCTTCTCCATAGATGATGTGGAATTTCAGCAGAAGTAAATATTTTTAAAAAAATATTTCTTATTTTCTTTTATCCTTCGTTTTTCCTTGCAACCTCCATGGATGAAGGTGCTTGAGCTAAAATCTGAGTCGCGCAACCTCAGAAAAAACTGAGTCGCATGACCTCAAATGTCAGGTTGCGCACCTCTATCGCGAGTGGCGAACTCCATCAACGTAGGTCAACCGTAGGGCTCAGAGTGAAGGAAACGATGTGCGCCTTCTCGGCCACGGTGGTTTTAGGGAGAGCGTGGGCTCTTTTCGTCATCGTCCGGCCACGGAGTAGATCTACAAAGCTTCGAGGATGGCTGAGCAAAGATGGTGGCTGATGAAAACGGCTTCTCGAAGCTTGAAAAACCGGAACAGAAAACAGGCGTTTTGGCCTAGCTCGCCAGAGATGATTTCGACGACAGCCAACCGTCGCGGAGGGGTTGTCAGAGGTCGGGGCGCGGACTCGGATGTTTAGATGGCGATGGGTGAGAGAGGTGGTAAAGCTGTGCCCGAGAGAGTCCTTGCGAAGAAGACGATGAACGGTGACGAGGAGGAAGAGCTGGGACCTACATCAAAGGCGTTTTGCTGGTCAGGCTACTTCTTTTTCTTTTTTTTGGGTCGGAAAGCCACTTCCATTGATGTGGCATTGTGTGCAGAAACTCTTTGAATAGGTATGGGCGTCGGCTGCTTGTTTCGAACTCGAGCACCTACCTTCAAAATAAGAAGATAGAAAAAGAAAATATTTTTTAGAATAAATTATTTAGTTGAGCCGAAATTCCACGTCATCAATGGAGAAAGAGAAACATATGCGTGGATGTGACTCATAAGACTTTAACGGTGATATTGGAAAGATAAATAACGGGGGCGAGATTTGGGCATGGAGTGAGATTTGGTGATTCTTTATGAGATATATAAAATAAAATAAAAATGTTCGGACCAAATTTGAATATAAAGTGAAATTGGTCCTTTTTAAGGGGATTGGGCCTTATATTGGGTGTAGCACATTTTGTTATAGTAATGATGTGGTTGGATAATTAGTATAAGTCAGTATTTCAACAGTGACGTGTGATAGATGGGTTATTTATCACCATCTAAGTACAGAGAAGGAGAGCAAGACTTAGTTTGAGATTCGTACGGCTTCATCTTGTATTGATCGGTAGGTATGTGATTTCCATTCAAGGCTAAGTATTCGAAATGCTTTATATAAAATTAAGATCACTAAATTTTTTACATCTGTCATCATCAAAGCACATTGGACCTAAGCAAGTCCTTAAAAGGCTTAACGGAGGAAACAGGTGGGAGAACCGCCCTAGAGTGAGAGACCTCATGCTGTCCTTCTATTTCTCATCTATCGAGAAGACAAAGATAGATAGGAAATTAGGGAGCTTTTCGGTGGTGAAGGTAGACATCACGTCGGAATTTCAAATTTCGGTTACTACCGGGTAAGCAGATGTAGTAGCCTCCCGTGCCTGGAATGAGAGAAGGTGGGTGAAAAGCCCTCAGCTGAGTTGACACGCCTTACGGCATTGTCATCGTCAAAGCATGTACATGCGAATTCAAAATCTAATTGATGCATAATCTGGATGCAATTGTATGTAGTGCATGAATTTCAAAGTTCGTAGGGTGAGTTTGAGAATTTGATTCTTTTGATTACTTATTTTCGGTATCTATACGGGGTTTAACTTACCCCATTCTGTGGGAAATATGCTGGCAAATCTTCTTCTCATATGTCGTGTTGATTCACAGTAAAAAAAGAGACAAAGCGAGTATAGAACCTGAATTTTCGACTTGGGGATCATTTCGGGTCTTCACTTCCTGGCCTTGGCCCATTTCCATTGCTACTGCCACCACGCAACATGCAGCAGATGCTAATGGAGGAGAGTTGAGGGCAAACCAGAGTCTTGTGGACGGCGGGCGCGTTCACTTTGTGGATAACGCACGTTCCAGCACCGAATTCTGCCGCGTCTTTGTGCGTTGCTGTCGCCGACTGAACAGCAAACATGCCGGCGGAACAATGCATTGCAGAGGGACTTCACACGTGTCCCGATGTTTCCTCTGTCCTCGGAAACACCCCATGTTTTATAACAGTTTTAACAGCGTTTATTTCCGAATATAATGGTCATGTTAGAAGTTACAAGCTTTTATAAAGATATAAACTGCTCTAGTTGGAGTTCACTTATCAATATCTATAAACTTGCAATATTCGTATGCTGGAAAGTTTTCCAACGAAATGTGGTTGAATTAATGAAACACTTGCTGGGCGGGTTAAATAGGTAGTATGGGGATTACGAAAAACCTTTTTCTAGTCAAGTTAATTCCAATACAAAGAAACCCATTTTATTGTCAAGACAACCTGTCTATCTTATGAGATCTTTCGGAACTCATTTGTGTTTGCTTTCAAAAAAGCATCCCTTGAAAGGAGAATTGACTATAAGTTTAGCGGAATAAAAATACCACGAATGTCATAATTTTCATATGGCGCTTATTTAAATGCTATAGCTTTTTTTTTTTTTTTACTACTTGAGTGTCATAATTTCTAAAAAACAATCATTTGAATATCATAACTTTTAATCAATTATTTGAGTGTTAAAATTTATTAAAGACGTTCAGTCAATTATCCGAAATCTAACATAGCATAACACTTTTGGTGAACGTTTTTGTAAAAATTATAGCATCAAAAAAAGCAAATGATTGATTGAAAAGTCATATGACAATCAAGTAATAAAAAAAGAATTATAACATTCAAATGAATGCCATACAAAACTTATGACACTTGTAGTGTTATTTTCCTAAATTTAGCATTTTTCGAAGCTCTTGTGGCTTGGTAATAGTTCAGTCACTTCAAGCATATTCCATAGATCAACCGGCTTCACTGATACTTTTGGATGACATTTCCACAGTCCAGTATTGACAATGGTCTTCTCCAGTATGACTGCATCCTCCGGAAGGAACTTAGCCAAGGCAACCAAATGTTTTGAGCTAAGAGAACGAAAATTGAAGAGAAAGATTTCGACATGCTTGAGATAATTTGCCACACAAGGGGAAAACTTCCTCTGTAATTTTTAAAATTCATTGTCATCGAAGTTAAGTATCGAAAGTTCCTTTGAAACCTAACTCACTAAATCAAAATGATGAGTAAGGGGATAAAAAAGAAGCAACTTACCCAGACCGGAAAAAAAAGAAGGTGATTTCTTTGCCTCTTTCGACATAATGAAAAATGCACTTGCAAGTCATATATATTAATGCTCTCATCATCTGCATCAACATGATCATTTTCTCTTCTTCTCTGGTAACTCACTATCTTAAATTTTTAATTAGTTGGAAATGTTTGGAAAGCCTACAATGCAATAGAAGAGAATTGATGACACTGCTGCAGGTTTCTTGTTGATAACACAAAATAGAGAATTTAAAACTTCCTTGCGTGGATACATTATCCAACAGGACCAGATGTTCAAGTAGATTAATACCCCCGACACGGTGAGAGGAATCGGGCCTCTGTATGACTAATTTTCCAGGCCCAGCAAACTCTTTAGCCGCATTACTATCCCGGAGAGGTTCAATAGACTTGTCATATGGGTGGGTTAGGTTATAAATGATCCAACCCAAATAAACTCATTTAACTTATTTTAACCCATATCCATGCAATGCAAATCTAGTAACCCATAGCTATACCTGACCCGACTTATATTAGAGAAATACTTCTATATTTAACTAAATCTATGAAAATTCATAATCAAACTAAGGTGAGAGTGAGTGAGTGAGCACGACATCGAAAGGTGAAAGAGACTAAAAAAAAGTTATAAAAATAGATTAGGTTTTTATGACCCATTTATAACTCATTATGACCCATTTAACACTTATATTGAGTTAAAACCTATTTATGACTCATTTACTTATTATAATTAGCATATCTATAACCCATTTAACACCCATATGGGTTATGGGTTAAGAAATGGGTTTATAACCCATTTTTATGGATCTAATCATGTATGCAAAATAAGATTCCACCATTTTGCGGCTCCAAGCACGACACGTGCTTGGATAGGGCGCCTTCTCCAAATTGGCCCCACCTAGCCCAATCCCTAGACCAGCCACTACTAGTTCAGACATGTAGGTAGAAGGAGGCCACACATACGATGTTGAGTAGGCAATGCATCAATCTAATTAATCTAATAAGAAAGTAAAAATAAACACAATTCAGATGGAATTTTTGAAAAATTGCTAAACAGACAAACAAAAAAAATTAAGAATCTTTAAAGGATCTATTGCTGTATATGGCGGTCGTCCATCTCCATATTCTACAAACTCGCAAACATTTATTTTGTTCACAAACCTTTATACACTCTCTATACCTCTGTGAATGTTTGGCCTTGCAAACTCTTATCCTGAGTAATGTAAAAGTTTGATGGGCATGACCATCATTATGTTGATTATGTTAAAGAGGAAATACCTAGAATTTGTCAATTAAGTAATCTCTTTACCAAAACTAAATTGATATCATTGTTCCATTGACCCATACGTCCTCCGCCTTCCATCCCACAGCGACCGCACCCATAAGCTATCCTTCGCTGAGGACCTTGCCTCGTGACCCGCAAGTTGAGTTGCAGCAGAATTTTAGGGGTTTCAATTTTGTTTAGAAACCAAACTAACCCCTATTTATCAATTTAGGGCAATTTATTGCCTCAATTGACCGCGTGCTACACATATTTTAAGTGCACGTGTGCCTCCAATGAGTCAAGTCGTGTAACCTATTCTTAAAATAATGTCACCTTGAATTTTCAAGCAACCTAAATTACCAATGTCCTTTAAATAACGACTTTATTGTGTAGAAAGATTAGAGATATATTGCCATGTAGAAATCATTGGGTTTGCTTTATTGCACAGAAAAACTAGAGATATAATATCAAGATGTAAATTCATGGATTAGTCCCACGTTATAGAAAATGTCTAGTGTTCTTATAAGCAGGGGCATGGCCCCATCCTTGATTATGTTGTTCCTCTAGATGCGGAAAACTAGGATACAGAGTTTCTTTTTCCCTAGAAATATGAGAATCGCATTGCTGTGTAATAACAAGATGAATATATAAAGTCAAAACAAAAACATTATTCACTAATTCAAAAATAAAGGGGGGAAAAAGACAGAAACCTTATGCCCGGCATGGGCCAGTTTACTCCTAGCCCCCCAACTTCTTGAAATTGCAATTATGTCCCAATTAGGGAAAAGTATGTTTACATATAAATCCATAAAGCTCGCCCCCCCCCCCCCCCCCCCCCCCCCAAATTTTTTTTTTTAATACTATTTCTTTAAATTTCAATGTTTAAGGAGCTATTACGAAGTTCTCGTAAAAAAAAAAAAAAACTGAATTAAGATATATTTTCCTCTAGCGATATTGATTATACGGTAAATTACTAGGACACCCCAACAATTTCATTAAAGTTACTCGGAAACCTCCGCATTTTCAAAAAGTACTACGGTCCCTTATTAGAAACGTTTTTGGATTTGATAGATTAATAAAAAAAATTATGTGGTCTAATTAAGTTCTCAATATATAGCTTGAACATTGACATGGAATTTACAAAATTCCACGTCACCTTTTAGAGAGAAATTTATTCATATCATGAGTTTTGGATTTGCAGTTGGACATGATACTATCCTCCTTGCTATGCATCCAACCGTAATTCAAAAGGTACAATATAAATCAGCATTTTAAAAGATGTCAAACAATTTAAAATTATAAATCAGAATAGCATGACAACAAATATTATTTTGAGTTAGACTCAAAAAGTAACCTATACTTTCATAATTCATATTGATTGCCACCTTGGGTCAAATGGCTTTACCACTGAACATGAACAGTGTTCAAGAAGAGGGGTTCACATGCCCGCGCAATTTATCATCTAAAATATGCCGACAAAATACCCAACATCTAAAGCTGGTTTAGGGTATTGGTCAGCTTCTTCGTGGGATTTTGTTGTCGTTGATTGCGGAATCAGATTTCTCCTTGGTCAGCTTCTTCTTCGTGGGGTTTTGAAGGTTGAACTTGGGAATCACCTCTAAACTGATCGAAGATTGAATCACGCTCAACCGTGACTTGAACGTGAAAGAAGGTGTTTAAGATTGAATCGAAATTGATACAGCAATTTGCCAGTCAATCTTTTCTAGTGGAACCCGTGTAATTATGAAAGAATAAAATACTAAAGCTATAGTTTTGCACTAACGTAAGCATCAAGCTTTGGATCGTAGCCTCATGGCGTGTCATTGATCTTTAGCATAAAGTATCTGAAATCCTTCAATTAGTCTTATGTCCTCCAATTCCATATACATGAAACCAAAATATTGATAAAACATATGACTTAATCACTATAGCATGTCCCTCGTGGTTTCTTCAAAAGAATTATAATTTTGAGAGTAAAGTCCGAAAATTCCACCCAAACTAATCGAGGTAAGCCACTTTGATCCAAATTCTTAACTATTTTAGGAGTTGACACCAATCATTTTTTTAGGTTGATTGCGAACTAAAATGCTAACTAGACTATAAAGCGATAGCCAAAAGTTTAAGACTTGACAACTTAATTACACGGAGGAAAGAGTAAGCATATTCCACATCACCTTCCGATAGCACATTCCTTCATTAAATCCTCATATCATGAGATTTCTTAAAGTAAATACATATATAGTTTTCTTTTTTCTTTTTGTTTCAAACATTAAAAACTCTATAACTCGATCTCGGGTGAAATTGCCGCATCATGGAGTCGAATAAGGGCTTGACTGATCATGGTGTGTGATCCATGTTCTTTTAGAAACAGAAAAAGAAAAATGCTCCATATGAGTCCAATGTATCAAAAGAGCATGAATCAATCTAAAAAAAGTAGCGAGAAAATAGGGACCTGAATGTGATGCCATGTTAAATGAACGAAAGCAGATTCAAAGAAAATGTTTGAATGTCGATTGTGAATCTAACGTACACAACTCAATTACAAAGATGAATTCAGTCCAATCAGAGCAACATGCATGAATATGTTGCGTACGATTCAAACAACAGCATCGCATTCAATCGTAATGGCGTGCATTAGTCCAATGCATACCGTTTTAATAACAAAAGTGAATCTAATCAAACTACCGAACTAAATGGTCTTTGTGCTCCTTTTATATTAACCTTCTTCTTACCCTTGCGACCTTTTGATAATGTGCAAAATGGAGGATTGCATCTCTTAATTAGAGGAGCAGTGGATTGGGCTAGAAGATTTTCTCTTTTTTAAATTCGCTTTCAATATAAATTCTGTTGCCTGTGGTCACCGTTCTTCTTTTTCCTAAATTCTGATTGGATGTCTATGCAATAGGCTGTTGCGATACTATTCA
Source organism: Eucalyptus grandis x Eucalyptus urophylla (assembly GCA_028830015.1). Taxonomy (NCBI): domain Eukaryota; kingdom Viridiplantae; phylum Streptophyta; class Magnoliopsida; order Myrtales; family Myrtaceae; genus Eucalyptus; species Eucalyptus grandis x Eucalyptus urophylla. The sequence goes on along the minus strand of CM054193.1, from coordinate 32,130,892 downwards.
CTTTTCCAGGTGAAATACCATTTTCGATGTATGACGTGCAACTAGCTAATTTCGTGAATGGTATGAACGTGTCCGAATTATTCATGGCTTAAAAAATGCAAAATGACGTGTTGGTCCTACATGTAGCATAGATGATACGAACTAACATAAATCAATATTTAAATGTCCGATTCATGGCATAAGCTTCACGACATAACATGGATGAGTCCCCATAAGCAAATACAATTCAATCTATGTCGCAAATGATCGAGATATGGAATCTGTTTTTTTAAAACCTAGTTTTCAAAAATTTTTCCATTATAATCAAAATTCTTGTAAACACCTAATTTTTTAGCAAAAGGTTTGACAAAAATTGACTGAGAATATTAATTCCTTAAAAATTCAATCCAATGATATAATTAGATTGTACTTGTTAACAGTTTTCCAAAAATATCCAATTTGTTGAAGTTGAATAGTCAATTTTCAAGATATTGCAACTTTTAATGACAGTTATTCAATCATGAGGTGTCAAGAATTTAGTAATTTGACCTGATTGATTAATTTCATTTTATATATCAAGTCAAATTTTTCGAAGCCCCAAGAATCACGTCAAGCAGATTTTTAACAGTGAAAATTTCATAACTTTCCACTACAACCATCTCTTGGCCCAATTTTTGAAAATCCATTTTGAGTCACGAGCTTATGAAAACTTTATATATGGTCATAGACTCATAGGGGCCAATGGCCCCTTAGCTGGAGACAGGTCGGGGTTTTGCAAAAACCCTTATTGCTAACCAAGGCCTAGTGTGTGCCTACCCCAGCATAGGGCACAATATCCTTCATCTAGCTTTCTAGCCCTTTAGGAGGGTTCTTCTTAACTAAGAAAATTTACATGGAGCTAATTAATAAATCTTGCTCAAAACAAATCAAATTATCTCTACAAAGTTTTAAATGACACTCCCTCTACTTAGTCAAAAATATTAATCTCCATCAGATTTTTCCTCTACATCTCTTTGTGGATTTTGATGCCTAAAATAATTGGAATTTGAATTAAATCACTTTAGAGCTGGTTTTTTGTTTCCAGGTACTTGGAGCACTGCTCCATCGATAATGCAATCTTCCTTTACAATGCAATACGTCCAAACTTGGTGACTTCACATAATCTCAATCTATTCATCTTCTATATTTAGGTCCTTCCAAGTATATTGATGTACTCATATTATTGAAGTCGTTATCCATTTATTTGGTCCGTCCAAGAATCTCGATGATTTAATGTCCTTCGCTTGTTCACCAAAATCCAAAGGTTCTTTCAAGTCTAACAACTTTCCACTCAATATCTTGTTATCTATATGCAAACTAAGAATATTCTTAAATAGCATAGACATCATTGTGTTAACACTATCTGCATATAAACTTGTTCATGTAGAGAATAATTTGTTTGTGTGCACACACATGTGTGTATATATATCTTCAAAATACATAAGGAGTTTTATTAATATAATTTACCCTGTTAAAATGGGCATTTTTTTTTTTGGTTGGTTAAAATGAGCATTTGACCCCCTATTTAAATGGAAAAATCGGAAGCAAGCGAGGAAAATGATGCGCAAGGGACCTCGGGATTGGGCCACTGCACACCGTCATGGGGATATTATACAGGGCCCTCGGCCTGGCGCTGCAAACGCTATGCGGCATTTGCTCGTTAGGAGTGCCACCACCTGGATCAAATTTTGCCTCTCTTTTTTTTTGAAAAATCACTTATTTTATTTTTATATCTGTCCGAACTTTGACCACTCAGAAAAATTACTTATTTTAACTTTTGTCCGAACTTTGACCCCTCGTTTCCCTTCAGTTCGATAATTGTAAAAGTATTGGGATTATGGATTTCTGCAAATTGATCGGAATGGTCATGGTGGAAAGTCACAACATCTTTCTTGTTGAAATTCTGATTGACCTAATTCTCAAAATATTAGTTGTGACTAAATATACCTGAATTCATGAGTTAATTTGGAAAATCGCAATTTTCTCGACGCCCTCAAGATTGGTTGGCAGTAGTTAAAAGTTGCGATATGTGTGATCCGGCCATCCAATGTGGGCAAATTGGTGTCATTGTTCTTTCTGAGCACAACCTAGTTACACCAATCATCGTAATTTCAATGATTTTTGTTTTTCAACACTCAAGGCTTCGACACATTGGAAACCAAAAATTTTCCAATGGAGCAAGTGCTATCCGAGAACAGGTTTGCATGGTCAAACATTGGTAAAAAAAAATGAGGTGCCTTTAATAATAGTTGCAAAGAGAGAAATACTTGTACCCGTTGAGAAAATTTTACACCCTTACAAAAGAATGCAAAAGTAACCGAAGGCCTCCATGCTTGGCGTTACTGCTTTTTCTTACCATTGTTAGCCTAATTTTTTCACTGCAACAAATCTGGAAGCATTGTCGCCTAGTCATCTTTTGGTCGTTCACAATCTTTATGACTATCTAAAAGTATCGTTCCACTAACTAGTAAAGCTGGGAACTTTTTCCTTCCGCTTTGGAAAAATTTCATAGGTGACTTAAAGGTTTTCACTCTTCTTCTTTTTTTCCTTGGTCCTAAAAGAAAAAGAAGATGCCCTGTCTCATGTGAAGGAAGCCTTGTTAAGTGGGCAACGAGACTGACTGTACGCTCAAAATGTTCGAACTTGACTTGGATTCAACAATAATATGCATTTTTACAATTTTCTTTTGATAATTATAGCATACATTGTCAGTGTTAAAAAAGATTTACACAAGTGGCCTCATAGTTACATCACTAACTTAAGAAAGAAGTATTATGATCCAAAAATAAATTGTTGATAGGTTGATTTTGTAAAATATTTTATAAACTTGCAGTCTCATTTTTTTGTTCTCATTTCTTCATGATAATTAAAATTCAAGATGACTTGATTCATACAATGATTTCCAAATATGGTTTTAGGAGGGGGAGAGACCTGTGATTGTAGAGGACTTGGTCCGAGGTTCGCACGCAATTCTTTTGCCAAGAGAATTTATACGACGGCTTCCATTTATGGTTTTGGGATGGGGGAGAGAACGATGATTTTAGAGGAGCTTATCCCAAAGTTCTCATGTGATTCTTTTTGCAAGAGAGGATAAGTTTTACTCACAATACCAATCAACCGGAACCGGTCATTATAGATGACCTTATCTTGAGGTTCACAAGTAATTCTTTTAGCTAGAGAGGGTAAGTATTGCTCACGAGTAATTCAATTATCCGGATGAATATTGTATAGAACTTGTGAAAGGAGATTCGGGCAATGTTAAGGGAGTTCAATGCAAGGTGACGGGTGAGAGTTTGACACATTACTATCAGAGAAACTAAAGCTATAGTTCTTCCTTTGTGAAATTAACTATCAAATAATTGGTTTAGGGCATTTTATAGTGAATAATGAGAAATTTCATGTTGAACATGATGGTGTATTAAAATCAGTGGATGGTGTATCGCCATGTATAAGGAAGAAACAAGTTAGAAGCAGCCCATGTCATAAAGCTGGAAACTTTTTTCCTCCACTTTGGAAAAATTTTATAGACTTGACTTAAAAGCTGTCACTCTTGTTTTGTTTTGGTATTAAGAGAAAAAGAAGATGCCTTGTCTCACGATCCACTTTGGAAAAAATTTCATAGACTTGACTTAAAAGCCATCACTCTTGTTTTCTTTTGGTGCTAAGAGAACTTGACTTAAAATCGGCACTCTTTTTTCCTTTTGGTGTTAAGAGAAAAAGAAGATGCCTTGTCCCATGGTCTACTTTGAAAAAAAATTCATAGACTGGACTTAGAGGTCGTCACTCTTGTTTTCTTTTGATGCTAAGAGAAAAAAAAGATGCCTTGTCTCATGGCGCCCACTTCAGAAAAATTTTCATAGATTTTACTTAAAAGTCATCATCCTTGTTTTCTTTTGGTGCTAAGAGAAAAACAAAATGCTTTGTCTCATGGTTCACTTTGGAAAAGAAATTTCATGGGCTTGACTTAAAAGTCGTCACTCTTTTTTTTCTTTCGGTGCTAAGAGAAAATGAAGATGCCTGGTCTCATGGTCCACTTTGGAAAAAATTTCATAGACTTGACTTAAAAGTCGTCACTCTTGTTTTCTTTTGATGCTAAGAGAAAAAGAAGATGCCTTGTCTCATGGTCCATTTAGGAATAAATTTCATAAACTTTACTTAAAAGTCATCACTCTTGTTTTCTTTTGGTGCTAAGAGAAAAAGAAGATGCGTTGTCTCATGGTAAAAATTTCATAGATTTGACTTAAAAGTCGTCACTCTTGTTTTCTTTTGATGCTAAGAGAAAAGGAAGACACCTTGGCTCATGGTGAAGAAACCTTTGTTTAGTGCATGGTGGGATTGATAGTAAACTCAAAATGTTCTAACTTGACTTGGATTTGACTACATGAAATTTGAGGTTGAGAATTTATAATGAGAAGTTATTCCACGCGTAAAGTTTAACTTTTGTGGTACTTTGCTAAGCAAAGTCCTCTCACACCTACAAATGAATCGCGAGATTTAGAACTCATCCTTTGCCCACAGGATCATCTATAATTGAGGGATTAGGAACATGGCTAAAAGTCTTATCCACTTGCAACATTATGTTGATACCTCTCATTTCACAAATTCATTTAATGAATCCAGTGTACAAAGGATGATTGGATTGTATACATTAGATAAGGTGGTCTTATGCAATATCCATCCTTTCAATGGAGGAGATTTAGCAGATCGAGATTAGATAAGTAGTAATATTTCCGTTGAATAGTCAAAAGGATAGTTAAGAAGTAGTGGCACAGTTATCTATCTAGAAAAATTATTGAGTGAACTTAGTGTATAAACTAAATTGAATATGAACTATTAAAAACAGTGGACTTCATAAGAATCTCTTCAACTTTTCTGATTTACATTTAGTTTATCATGTATATTTTTTATTTCATAATTTCTTACTTATTAGACGCGAGTAACAGCCTCCAAGATTGGATTTTTGGTCGTGAAAAGCACCTAGGACTCGAAGTGAAGAAGATTGAAGACAGAATAATTACAGCGGGGAAATGCATGCGGAAATAAACCAAATAATCGCAGCAGGTGGTTGATGCTTCGAAAGCATCTTACATTTTCTCACGAAAAAACAAGCAAGTGTGGATGAGCTATTGCTGGCTCATTAATTTTATAAATTGGTTGAAACAGTACATCCATTTCGGAAATATCGATACGTGTCACCCTATCCAAGTCTGATTTATCCCCATGCCCGTTACATTTATATGATTGAGAATGGAGAATTTAAATATAAATGGTAGTAAAAACTACGCATCGTCAACAGTGTTGATTCACATAATTCAGCATAAGACATTATGGATGCTTAACAATTTGGCTGTACCAATTTCTATATGAGTCCATGGTACTTCAATTATTTGGAATTTTAATCTCCAAAAGATTTGAGTTATGTGATAAAGCAAATATAAACTATTTATACACCACATACAAATACGACATTAATGAGATTTACAGAAATTTTTTTATTATATCATATATTTTTAATATGCCTAAAGCCTAAAATTTTCACAAGGCTTGAACACAACTTGTTTGCTTGATCACGTGCAATATGGGAATACATATTGCTTCCTTTTTTAAGACTGCAAATCCCTCATCTAGGCCTCTCTCATAGGATAATCCAAACTTCAGTTGACTTCCCTACAACTATCTTGTGTTTGAGGTGGATGTTAGATAATACGTATAGTTTGTCATGTTGTATATATGTTGCCATGTAGTTATATATTTTCTGCAATTCATCGATTCTTACATATATGGGGCATATTAGACCTAAGCAGGCCTTAAAACTGCTCAAGGGAATAGGCGGGAGAACCGTCCAGGGGTGAGAGACCCCGTGTTCCCGTATTCCCTTCCTCCAAGGAAGAAAATCTTCGGGGGAAACAAGGGGGTTGCAGCTACCGGGGTAACGGTAGGTATAGCAATACGCGGTGATATAGACTTTAATTTGCTCATGAGACTTGCAAGGTGTTCTATAAGCTTCCGGGGTAGTTGGGCTTTTGTTATTGTGCCCCTAAGTTATAAAAATAATGAAATAGGACTAGACCAATTATATACGTAGTTGTATGTATAGATTATGTGCCTTTTGAGTACTCATGTGTTAAATTATTATAGATAGTTTGAAGAAAAGAAATCAAAGAAGAAACGACCACTTGGAGGTTGGGATTGCCATTTAAAGGTAGCCATAATTTTTTTCTCAATATTGAGCATATGATAAAAGCTAACCCAATGACATGAAATACTTCATTTTCCAAAAAAAAAAAAAAAACGAAGACTAAATAGATGAAAGCCATTTGGTCAAATTTGATACTTTAATTGAAATTACTTTTGTTGATTGGTTAAGTGCATCAACAATTTCACAATAAATTTAATATAAAAACAAATAAACTCTTGTCAAAGAAGATAATTCGAATAATGCCGTGGTATCCGATCTCCAGTGAAAATAAGGTGATGGGTTCATAGCTATTAGATATGGTGGTCTACACTTAAGCACCATTTCCAAGGTTCTAATTTTAATAATAAATTTAATATTAATCTTTGCTGATATATTTAATTTTTCGTACAATGATATCTCTTGTGAGGGGTCGTGTTTAATTGCTACTAGCAAAGAAGAAACAGCCACTCGGAGGACGTGGATGTGATTCCGTGGTAGCCAGCAAGGTCTCTTTATGAGTGATCCTCAAAAGTTACCACTCTGAAGTTGTTTGTCGATTTGTGCAATAATTGAGTCTACTAGAGCGGTAGCGATCTGTAATATTCTGTACCTCGTCGGCCATTTGGCTTGTTGACCTGCCAAATTTGTTGACGATTTATTAATAAATACAATATCCAACGAACAAACTCATGTCACTCAGCCAATCCGAATAACCCGTGATATGCAATCTTCGAGAAAAATAGTCAATGCGTTCACACCTATTATATATCTTTCTCCATCTTAAGCACCATCATTTTCCAAATTTATAATATTATTTTTTGTTTTTTTAACGAGAATATTATTTTTCGTTGACTTGCCCTCAAAAAGTCATGTGCCTCCGTCCTCTAGTATAAGAATAAGTGAACAAGAAGATCAAATAGGAACCGAACTGCCTGAAAATACTTTACCAAATCTTAAGCTAACGCTTGTTGTTGGTTGTTGAACTCCATCACCTAATGGCTTCTTCATTGAAATCCAAAATGAAATATCATGTGTTCTTGAGTTTCAGAGGCGAGGACGTCCGGAATAACTTCCTTGGTCATCTCTACAGAGCTCTTGATCAGAAAGGAATCTACACTTATGTTGATAGCGAGGAGCTCAGGAAAGGAGGGCAAATAGTTCCGACACTTATGAAGGCAATCGATGAATCACAGATCGCGATAATCATTTTCTCCAAGGATTATGCTTCCTCATGGTGGTGTTTGGAAGAGTTGGTGAAAATCATTGATTGTAAGAAAGAAAGAGATCTCATGGTCTTTCCTTTGTTTTACAAAGTGGAACCCGGAGAATTGAGAACACCAAGAGGGAGCTATAAAGATGCTTTGGTTAAGCATGAGTCCAAGTATGGGAAGGATTCAAAAGAAGTGAAAAGATGGGAGAAAACTCTTTCTGATGCTAGTTACTTGTCCGGATGGCCTTTGAAAGATGGGTAAGTAGAGTGGAGTCCATATTTTGCATAAGAAGCTATATTGCATGTAAGTATAGATATTGTTTGTAAAAAAAAAAAAAAATCTACACATATGAGTGTAAGTGTGTGTGTATATATATGGATGCTTCATCTAATCATTACTGAAATTCTTAAGTGGCTTAAGTTAAAGTTACGAATTTCATGTAAGAGTTAGTAAATCTAAGACTTAGATAAGAAGGAAAAATAAAATTTGGTGAAAGATAAGAAAAGTTGATAACTCAAACAAGAATTGATAACCCTAAGTTAATTGGTATCTTAATTGTAGAGAAGTTGGTAAAAGTAATTTGAATGAGAGTTTGTAGCTCAATAAAGAAGATAGTATTTTTTTTAAAAGGCGCTCAATTGAGAGCTAATAACCGAAAACTCGTAGATAATTAGTTAATATAATGATTATTGATAAGTCACTCTAATTTATGTTGGTAATTTCATATAAAAGTTAGTAAGTTGGAAGATGTGAGTTATGCAAATGAATTTTGGCAAGCTAGTATAAAAAATTAGTTATTTACTAATTATAAAAAAGATTGGTGATTTTATAAAATCATTGGTAAGGTACTAATAAGTTATGGGAAAGGAAAAGCCACTAATCTTTTTGCCACCGACAGCTTGCGATACTGATGAACACTTACTGAAATTCGCTATCACAAATATATATATATATATATATATATATATATATGTATGCATGAAACAATAGAATTCTGCCTTTTGGCTTTTGATAAGCGTTGTTTCATCCGGGTAATAATCATTGCTCTTTCTTTTGGATCCTTGTCGCCCTCCTAGAAGTATAATAAAAAGTACTAAACGTTTTGTTTATGGGCTATTTGAGTTCTTCAGGTTTCGTTTTGAGTTCTACAAATTTTCAATTTCGGTCAATTGAGTCACAAACTTATTACTGACGCCATTTTAAGTTTGAAACATCACATGTAGCTAACCACATAATAGACACATGGCTTTTTCCCGTAAAAAAAATTGACTATAGGACTTCATCGCCTGAAAATTTTACTGACTTATTTGAGTAATACAAAATGCCAAAACTTGATCAATCAATGGACAAAATATTATATGTTATTGTACTTACCCCATTTATTTGGAAGGAATGATAAAATTCACAACACTTGATATAGGATAATTAGTATGTACAAGCAATGTAAGGCAAATGACAACATGCTTTAGGGTATTTTAATAGTTTTTGTATCAAAATCTCAACCATCGTTCAAAGTCCAGAATAACTTTCCTTGTTTAAGCGTATAAATAAATCACATATAACAGTTCGACAAGAAAAATAAATAAATCGTCGTGTATATCAAAAGAACACGAGTGGATGACTAAAAGTTGAAACCTGAACTTACTTTGCTTGGTGGGGAGCTCTTTTTTGAGTTTTAATTCGACTTAGTGGGAACACATTTTGTTTTGGCTGTGGTTGTGTGAAAATGTGATGCACTCTGCTTTTATCATTGTTGGCTAGTAATTGCTTGTTATTTGCTTATTCAAATTGCTAATACGATGCCACAACTTGTCTTTTTTTTTTTCTTTTGTGTGCAGAGATGAGGCAGAGCTTATACAAAAAATTGTGAAAGAAATCTCCATTCGCTTAAACCAAACACTTTTGCATGTTGCTATACATCCGGTTGGGATAGATTCCCACGTGGTTACGTTGAAATCAATGTTAAACCTTGAGTCCAATGATGATGTTCTCATGGTGGGACTATGGGGACAGGGAGGCATAGGAAAGACGACTTTGGCCAAAGCCGTTTATAATGATATTTTCAATCAATTCGAGAATTCATGTTTTTTGGCGAATGTTCGAGAAGTTTCAAAAGATTGTAAGGATTTAGTTACTTTGCAAGAAAAATTACTATTTGAGATATTAGCACTAAAAGAAAGATTAGTAGTGTCTAGTGTCGATAGAGGTATTAATCTAATACAAGAAAGACTTTGTCACAAAAAAGTTCTCCTCATCCTTGATGATGTGAATGATTTGTGCCAACTACATGCTTTAGTTGGAGAAGGTAAGTGGTTTCGTAATGGGAGTAGGATCATTGTTACTACAAGAGATAACCATTTGCTAACTTATCTCGGAATAGATCAAGATCATGTGTACAAAGTTAGAGATCTGAATGACAATGATGCTCGAGAGCTATTCAGTAAGCATGCTTTTCCGACACACCAAAACTTTACGATCAAGACAGGTCTAGTGGATAGAGTTCTAAATCATGCTAAAGGCCTTCCTTTAGCACTTGAGGTGCTAGGTTCCTTCTTACGTGGTAGAAGAGAATATGAATGGGAAAGTGCACTAGATGATATTTCTACAGCTCCTAAGAAAGGCATCAATGATGTGCTCAAAATAAGTTACGATGGACTAGAGCCAAAAGAGAAAGAGACCTTTCTCCACATTGCCTGCCTCTTTAAGGGGTGGAATAGTGAGTATGTAAAGAAAGTTCTTGACAGTTGCGATCTTAAGGCAATAATAGGATTACAAATTCTCATGGAGAGGTCTCTAATAAAAATTGAGTCAGGGAACATACAAATGCATGACTTGATTCAAATGATGGGTATGGATATTGTGAACCAAGAAAGTGATGATCCTGGGAGACGCAGTAGATTATGGCAGTATGATGATGTTGTCGATGTTCTATCAAGCAACATGGTAAGACTAGCAAACACCATCAAAATTCTGCTTTTTATCTTCTTCTTTTTTGCTCTAGTTACTAATCATGAATAACCTAAATAGTCTTGTATATACAGGGAACTTGTGCTGTCAAAGCCATAGTGTTCAAGCCATCTAAGCCAATAGAGATGTGTATTAGTCCTTATGCTTTTACGAAAATGAGAAGGTTGAGATTGCTCATCTTGCACAATGTTCGTGATTCTTTCCAAGGTCCTATATGTCTTCCTAATGAGCTTAGATGGGTTGAGTGGACTGGATGTGCTCACCAAATTACAGAATTTTCCTCCGGTCCAAAGAAATTAGTGGGACTTAATATAAGTGAAGGCAATATCACAGGAGTTGTAAAACGATTTAAGGTGAGATTTACCTATAGACCTTTTTATTATCTACTTCATTTGCATATGTATATCTATTATATGTACTACTACACTAAAGGAAGGAGTGTTCCTATGTTTTAGAAACCACTTCTCTAATTTCTTTCAAAATGACGCTAGCTTCTTGCTTTACAAATATTTCACGTGCAGCAAAATTGGCATTTGAAAAATTAAGCAAACAACTTTATTAGAAATCTCAATGGAAACTTGTTAATAAAATATGCAATACAAAGAAGCTTTCTACAATACTTGGAAATAGAAAGATATTTCAAGATTTGAAATTTATTTATAAAGGTCATCGCATCATTTAAAAGTCAAATTTTAATATTGAAAAATGTGAGAGATAAAAAATAATATAATCAATTTCATATACCCGTCCATGTTTTAATATCTGTAGAATAAGTAAGTGAGGATAATTGATGGAAGGAATATAAAAGAGCAAAAGATTGAAATCTTTTAAAGTAGGAGATCATCTTTACCTTAAATAATATCTCTTACAATTGACATAGATATATTTCAAAATCAGATCAAATGTGCCTAGTTAAGATCTTTAAAATGCAAATTGATGTCGGTTGTTTACATATAAACTTTTTTATTTAACAGAAAACTTGTAATTTTTACACAATTACATTGTGATAGTGTTTACGTACCCCATTCATCTATGATATACAATTGAAGCCAGAATTAGTAGTCTTCATTCTCACGCTTGTCACGGTGGCACTTCACTTTGCTTTTGTGATTGTCACATCACATGACATGTGGAATAGTTTTGTCATGTGGTTTGCATCTGCACTCACCACGTTGCACTTCACCGTGCTTCTATGATTGTCACAAGGCATGATGCATGTCATAATTTTGTCATGTGGCCCACATTTGCATGCTCATGACATGATACTTCACTTGAATTTTGTGATTGTTACATGCATGACATACAGCACAGGTTTGTCCCAAACTAATTTTCGTTTGGTAATGGATGGTAGTTATGGGTGAGGAGTACCAATTTAGGATTCTTTTGTTAGAAGAAAATTAGTTTGAGGTAACTGTGTCATAATGGTACCGGTTGAGGATTTTTATGAAATGAAAATTAATTGAGAGAAAATCTATGTATAGATTTGGGATTTTCAATTATATTAATTCTAATTTTTTTAATAATTGTCTACACAATTTTAAGTGTGAAATTTTTTATGCTGTGTACCTATATATTATCTAATTCTTTCATGTGGTGTGTATATATATATAGAAAAGCTAAAAGAGTGAGTAGAAGTTAAACCAACAAAGTTCAATATGCGCACAATTATTTCTATACACGCAAATACAATTGTTAAGATTGTGTAAACGAGCGATAAATTTAATTATGAGTATTGTCAAGTAAAATATATGTACTCTTTTTAGGGTTGATAAAGACACTTGAGGTGCCCCCTCCTAGTATGTTCTTTAAGGGAAAAAATCATACTAAACGTAGTTTTAATCTCAAAGTTGCCTTTAGTTGTATAGACATTTTCGCTGCATATGACAAGATTGGAAAAAAATAAAGATAGAATAGGATTTCGAATATTCCATATATTCCCTGACAAGTTTTTGGATATATAAAATATGGATATAAATATATCATCCAAATGAATGCTTGGTGTGAAAGGACAAAATTAAATTAACCATAGAATATTACAATATTTTTTTTTTTGATTTGGGAAAAAAAGGGATAACAATTTCTCATGTAACAGTTTCTAAACAGGTCACTTTGGTATATAAGGATATTTTATTTTCTATATCTATACTGGCGTAACTCTTTACTGCATTCATAGTCTGGGCATAAGAAAGAATTGTTCCGAAATAATTTATGAAAGAACTCGACAAGTGATGAACCTACATAGGTCAAATGGCACGGACTTAACCAGCTCAAGGGCTAGCAGGGTCTTCATACGGCTTTTAAGTAATCGAGTCTTTACGCTGTGACTCTAGATTATTAAAAAAAGGGGAGGACTAGACATGTGTGATATAATTAGAGGAACTGTGACGAGTAATTTAAAAAGGAAAGGGGAAGACCCAATGGAGAATGCGCGAGAGAGAGAGAGAGAGAGAGAGAGAGAGAGAGAGAGAGTCAAGAGTTCTATATTATTGGAGAATTTAAAAAAAAAATTACGTTGTGTACCTATATATTATTCAACTCTTGTCTAAAATATAAAATGGTAAGTTATCTCTGATTTGCTAAAGTGATGATGGAAACCAAATTGCTGGGTATAGCTTAGTCATGCGTGTGCCATGCGACACCACTTCATGCAAGCTTTGCTGAAATATATACATGCTTATTTATATATATCAGAGATTTGTAATTACTGGTCAAGTTTAAAAGTGATGAGTCAATTCTCAATACAACATATAATTTACAAGAAAAAAATGAAACGTTAATTTATAGATTAATAAAGTTTATTCGGACTGTGCAAAAAAAGAAATTACTTAGTAACCTAAATAGTAGGTTTCAAGTTGTTTGATCTACTGACGCTCCTTGCTTCCTTCCACATGAAGAGTTTTGTGGCCCTAGGATATGTAATTATGAGATATCCACCTGGCCAATGTATATTATATAACAGTCAAGGATATGTAATCACGACACATCCTTTCCCTGTGAAACCATGCGTCCCCATGTGTTGTATAGCCAATTTTATAGCCCCTACAAATAAATTATGATATCATTAATCATCAATATAATAAAAGTAGGGACAATGTGTATGACATTCAATATTGAATTACCATCATTTCGCAAGTTTGACTCTCCAGTCCATGCACAACAACTAGCGTAGGCCTATTTGTGGACTCTACAGCAAATCACCTCTATATTAAATGAACAAATCGCTCAATATGTACAATTGACAACCAAAAATATAATAATTTTTTGAAAGATCAATAACAGATATGCTTAAGTGGCAACCTATTCTCAAATGGGAATCCCACGATTTATATGTAAGGAAGTGACATCATCATACAAGCAACCCTTTTGTGTTCTTTTCAGAATGTTTGTCCAAAGTTGTTTCCATTGTTTTTGCAGGACTTCCAAAATTTGAAGTACATTAATTTCAGTTACTGCAAGTCGTTGGTTCACATGCCTGACCTCTCGTGTACTCCAAATCTCGAGGAATTGGATCTCTGTAATTGCAAAGACTTGGTGGAAGCTCACAAGTCCATCGCATATCACAACAAGTTACAAGTGCTGAATTTAGAGGGGTGCTCTGAACTTAGTGTTTTTCCAAATGAGGTCCAGTCAAAAAATCTTCAAGTTCTCAATCTTAAAAATTGCACAAAGTTTGAAAGGTTCCCCGATATTCCACATAAACTCGAAGCCCTAAAAAAGCTTTTTTTAGAAGGAACCCCTATTAAAGGACTTCCTGCATCAATAGAAAATCTTGTCTCTTTGGAGTGTATGTACTTAAGTCATTGCAAGAACTTGATGAGCCTTCCGTCTAGCATTTACACATTACAAAACCTTGAAGACTTGGCTCTTGATTTTTGCACAAATTTAATCGGGTTTCCAAAGTACGAGGATTCAACTAATCCTTGCATGACGACCCAACTTTCAAATTTACATCGGTTAAACCTTCAGGGATGTAATTTGTCTGAAGTAGACTTTCTTGAGAATCTTTCATGTTCTCCATTCTTGACAACATTAATTCTATTGGGGAACAATCTTACCAGCCTTCCTACATCCATCAATAAACGCCATCATTTGTTCAGTTTGTTCGTTCATAATTGCCATCAATTACAGGAGATTCCTGAGTTTCCACCATTTTTGTGTGCTTTTCGGGCGGATAATTGCAAACCTTTGCAAAATTATGGAGATTTAACTTCAATTCATGATTTTGTTCGCAAAGGGTTGACCATGGCTGATATTTATTCATATCACAAGGTTAGATTCTCTCTCTCACGCATACACGTGCACACGCACACATGCATATCAATGTGGACTATATGCGGGACTCAATGCGTGGTTGGATATTGCAATAATAGAAAATGCAAGATTGGAGGCTTAAGAAAATCAAACAAATATAAAGTGTTCCGCATGTGTATGCATGTAATGGAGTTGGCTACCGTATTTTATGGGAATGATTTCGATCACACGAGGGTTGTATACTAATGCAAGCAAGGATCAATGGATCTCTACTCATTTATAGAGTTCTGAGTCCAAGTGGAACTCTGTAGGATTACTTACAAAATTCAAATTGAATTTTTCTATTTGGGTGTGGGTACTAATAACAAACTTGGGTACTTTCTAATGATTTATCTTTATTTCAGTTTACGGACTCCTTTATTTTTCTTCTTCGAGAAGAGATGCCAGAGTGGGTTCACCCTATTGAAAAGGAGTCCATATCTTTCATGACTTCAAAAGACTTGTATGACAAGTGTTTTGGATTTGCTTTATGTGTCGCTATCAACAAGCATTATTCTAAGGGGGAAAACTCATATGAATTTGCTGCCCATGTTAATGGTAAAATACGGCAAAAATTTTCCGTTGATGTTCAACCGTTGGAGTTGGATCATATCCACCTGTTTTATGTCACACCCTCAAAGTTGTGGGGGGTAGTCGATTTCGGTCAAATTGACGGAAGTCATGTAAAATGTGACCTCACAGTATCCGGTAAATACATGAAAAAGTGGGGATTTCGAATGTTATGCGAGCATTTAGAGGATACTCTAAAAGTTATGCTTCGAGATAATCCGCTAATTGATCCAGCTTTACTCTACGAGATTGATCATGAATCAATATATTTAGAAGTCGAGAGTTTTTTTATGTATGAAGATGGTTCCATCGAAACAAATAGACAGAAACACTCGCAAGATTATCGAAGGAGAAAGGCGAAATATGGTCTGATAGTACCGAGGAGAAACCGCGGTCCATTCTACTGAAAGCAAGCGAATCAAAACTGTTGACTGCCAGTTTGACCGATGGAGCAGAGAATGATCGAGAAACTTGCTTAGGAAGCAATTCGTTGGTAAGCAACCTCCCTCATTTTTTTTCTCTTGTTCTTCTCGTTCTCTTCTCTTCTCTGTCTCTTTTCTTTGTTTTGCTAAATCCTCATTTTCTCCACCGACGCCACTTTCAGCATCGCGACTGATCATCATCTTCCATCCGACGCCGCCGAGCTCTGGCGAATTTCAAGATCGCCACCTGTCAACGGAAGCGACGAACAGAAGAAGTACATCTTCCTGAAACAGAGTCCCTAGCGAATCGACGGCGACGGCGGCGGAGACCAGCGAGCGGAGGCGACGGACTACCTCCGCCGACCGAAGCTATGGAAACTGATGAAGCGGCTTGGGGTGAACGATTCTCTCCTGAGGTTCTGGGCTTCATGCAGATTGCTATAGATCAGCTCGATTTTGAATTCGATTTGTGCGGTGCTGCAATTGCGCGGGAACTCGAAGAATGCGTCTGTGGATTTGTTCGAGAGACGTTGAATGAGGTGTTTCTTCGTAAAGTTTGGTCTGTGGATGCTTGGTAGTGAAATCACTGGCAATCGATGTTACACACTGCAAAATCAGCAACAATCCCCAGTAGGAGGTATAGCTTTTCTTTCTTTCTTTTGATAAGTGGCAATTTATTCAAAGAAGTATGTGAAGTCTAGGTGCAATGGAAAAACAAGGGAGGGAGAGTGAAACAATGGGAAGTAGCTTGTCCGTGGTTCAGTTTAGTCCGCTTTTCAGGCGAAAACTGAGCCAATCCGGGTGCTATAGGTTGGGACTCCCTTATGCGAAACCAGGCATTGCTGCGAATAAAGCCACAGCGGGGTTGGGGTTGGGGGCTGCTTTTGAGGTGTCTGGGAAATGTGGATGTGTACATGAACAATTCCTATAGATGTGCAGCAAGCGAAAGGTTTTCTAGGAATATTGAATCGTGAGAAACTTCCATTGCTAGGATAAGGCTCTGTCTCTATGTTTTATGCAGCGCTTGAAGAGGCAAAACCCTTCTGGGATGAAGAAGATGCAGTGAGATGGCAAGCCACCAGGAAAGGTTGCTAGACGGTCGAGTTCTTTTACCACTTGTTGACTTTGGCATTTGCAGAGAATTAAAAACCAAATTTACTTGGAGCATTAGAGTAATATGGACATCAGTTGCGCCGATGGATAACTGGTTAGGTGGTTATTTTTTTTTCTCCTTGTGGACTATGGTATGAAAAAGAAACAAAATCATAAGTAGCATGGAGTTTACATAAGTTATTCAGTAGAATAGAGACAAGAGCATAGGAAGCTGATTATCAATTCTGATTTCTAAGGCCTTTGCAACGGTTTAACGTTCTCTTTTTATGCTTATGTGCCATAGCTCTTATGGAGGAAATTGACCTAGAAGCTAAAGCTCTTGGAAGCTTCTTGAATGTTAGTGAAACCTGATTAATGAATGATGAGCTTTTGAGGTACCAATGATAAGACACACTGGAATGAACAACAGGTAGTTTCTCAAATTAGTTGTTGTTTATGCTTTAGAGCCATATCAGCTCAACAGTTAGGTGGGATTCGCATCTGAATTACAGGATGAGAATGTGGTAATAACCATTGCTTGGACCTGCAAGATCTTGATCATATAGCTATGAGGCATGCATTCATTCTACCCGTAGCTATGAGACATGCTAAATATTTCTACTAGTAGCAACTTAATGCTGATTTCCTCTTGAATTGCCTGTATGCATGCGTGCATGCATGAGACGTGCATGCATGAGAGAATTTCTGACTCTTATCCTCATGTTTTCTTCTTCTAAGCAGTAACCGGACCTATTTGCTTTTCTTATGAAAGGCAAAGCTTGCTTTGGACAGCCTTGAAGTTCTAGTTGGCTAAGAAACTGATTTTCAGTAACTAAGTGATTTCAGATATGTTACCTTGTTTTCTAATTAAGATAATTAGTATTTTAGTCTAAATTAGTGAATGGTTTTACAGTCTACTTTACTTATTTATAGTATATTTTGATTGATCAGCTGTGTGATTTTTGAGGATGGGAACGTTATTGCAACAGGAAGAAACCAGATTTATAAGCCATGAAATGTATGTGTTTGTCATTGCTTCTCCACCTCCTTCTATAAATTTTGGTCAACAGTACATTGTTAGTGTTCTGAATTGATACCCTTCATCTATACTCAGTAGATCATTGTTAATCATTTTATGTTTCTCCCTTAATTATTTATTTAATAGATCATACAGTAGAATATCTTAGCAAATCTGTTAATAGTGGAATTTTCCATGCATACATAGGCTGTAAAGGGTTTTTTTTTTTTTTCGCATTATTCTTTCATAAGATATGACTAAAGCCAACAATAGCAATGTTCTTGATTTATTATGCACAATGTGTTGCATTTTTCATTTACCATCGTGCTCTATCTAGAGCCATATTATGGTATTTATCTGCTTTTGTGAAGTTCCTGACACTGTTTTCTTAGGATATATTTAGCGAACTTTGGTATTTCTTTTCTTGGTATAAAAATGCATTGTGAGCATCATATTGCCTTTTAAGATGTAAGAACCAATTCTTTAAGCACATTTCTTCATACAATGGTCATAGTATGTTCAATCAGTCCTTTAGTATAGAGATCTATGTGAATGTTACTTATGACGGTCGGCATTCCATTTTGTGGTAAGAAAATGTAGATAAATATCTAGTATGCCATAAAGTGGCTTTAAAGATTCTCTTCATTTGACTATAACCTAAGTCAAACTTGCAGTTCAAGGTAGTTCCCATTCTTGAGGTGAACTCATTGCAAAATAAAGCTTGATCTATAATGTTCCAACCCTTTGGATTCTACATGTGTAGCACAAATCTGGATATGACACCACTGGTACTGATTAGCACAATAAGACACTCTCCTATATGTGTGTGATGTCAGAAATAATTAATTATTTTGTCACAAGATGTTAAAGCATTTCATAATCATAGCATGTTCAAACAGCCCGTTAGTATAGAGATCTATGTGAATGTTACTTATGATGGTCGGCATTCCATTTTGTGGTAAGAAAATGTAGATAAATATCTAGCATTCCATAAAGTGGCTTTAAAGATTCTGTGCACTCTGGCTGACAATATGTGTGCCATTTACTACTTTCTAATCACAGAATTTCCTCAAGGTACCTGAGAGAAAAGCTCGATTCTTGTCCATATCAATTTTTGTCTGTGGATGCTTGGTAGTGCATCCATTGGTAATCAACATTACACTCAGCAAAATCAGCAACAATCCCTAGAAGGTATAGGTTTTCTTTCTCTCTTTTCATAGGTGGTAATTTATTGAAATAAGTGGGTGAAGTCTAGGTTTAAAGGAAAAACAAGCAAGGCAGAGTGCAACAAAGGGAAGTTGGGTGTACATGGGGTGGTTTAGTCCCTTTTTCAGGCAAAAAACGGAGTCAATCCGTGTGCTGTAGGTTGAGAGGGAGGGAGGGACAGATTTGGGTGCTTTTGAGTTGTCTAGTAAATGTGGATGTGTAGTATGTGCCTATTATAAAGATGTGCAGTGGGTGATAGGTTTGCCAGGACAATTAAATTGTCAGAAGCTCCAATCACTGGGATAGGACTCTGTGTTAAGTTTCATAAGGCTTTTGAAGAGACAAAACCAGAGAGGAATGAAGAAGATGCAATGAGATGGCAAGCCACCAGGAAAGGTGTTTGCTTAACTGTGGAATCCTTTTACCACCTTTTGACTTTAGCACCTAGGGAGAATTTAAAACCAAATTTCCTTGGAGCGCGACAATAATGTGAACATCGGTTGTACCCATGGATAATTGGTTGGGTGGGTATTTTCTTTGGCACTGTGGTGTGGATATGGAAAAAGAAAAAAATCTCGAGAAACACAAGAGTTTACATAAGTTATTCAGTGGAATAGAGACAAAATCCCAAGATGCTGATTGTCAATTCTGATTTATGAGGACTTCACAACAGTTTTAGGGATCTCTCTTTATCCTCATATGCCATAGCATTTGTAAAGGAAAATGACCCAGAAGCTAAAACTCCAGGAAGCTTCTTGAATGTTTGAGTGAAACCTCATTAACGAAAGAAAAGCCTCTGAGGTACCCATGATAAGACACACTGAACTGAGCATATATGTAGTTTCTCAATTAGTTCTCATTTTTGCTATGCTGTTGTTTGAGCCGTATCAGTCTAACTGTTAGGTGGGATTTGCATCTGTATTACATGATGAGTATGTGGTGAGACACGCATTTGTTCCATTGGTAGCTGCATAATGATACTGAAACTTTTTTACTGCCAGCAACGTGATGCCAATTTCCTCTTGAATTTGCCTTTATGCACACTTGCATGCATGAGAGAATTTTGACTCTCATTCTCATATTTTTTTTCTCCTAACAAGTAACAAGATCTATTTCTTTTCTTATATAAGGCAAAGCTTGCGTTGGACAGCCTTGAGGTTCCAGTTGGGTAAGATACTGGTTTTCAGTAACCAGGTGCATTGCATATATGTTACTTTATTTTCTAATTAAGATGATTAGTACTTCAGTCTTAATTAGTGAATGATTTCAGATTGGACTCTTTGATTGAACAGCTGTGTGATTGTTGAGGATGGGAATGTTATTGCGGCAGGAAGAAACCAGACTAACGAGACGTGGAATGTATGTTTATCATTACTTCTCCACCCTTTTATATAGATTTTGGCCAGCAACACTTTGTTATTGTTCCAAATTGATACCCTCAAATTATCCACTTGTAGTTTATTGTCGATCATTTTATGTTTCTCCCTTAATATGTATTTATTAGATAATAAAATAATATATCTGAGCAAATCTGTTAATAAGTTGAATATTCCATGCATTGTTAGGTTGTAAGGGCTTTTGTTCCCATTACCCTTCATAAAGTGTGGCTACATCTAACGATAACAATAATCTTGCTTTATTATGCACAATGTTTTATTTTTTTCATTTGCCGTTGTGCTATGTCTGTAACCATATTGCGGTCTTTATATGCTGGTGTGAAGTTCCTAACATTGTTAGGCCGTATGTAGCTAGACTTTTGTTATAGTTGTATGGTGTAAAAATGCATTGCAACCATTTTATTGCCTTTTAAGATGTCAGAATCTGTGCCTTGGGCAGGGTTCTTCATACAATGGCCATTTACACAACTAGTTTAAGCCTAGTTCTGGTTGAGATCATCTCTTATCTACTCGAATATTTCTGTAATCATTTATAGTCATGAGGTGACATCACTGTAGATGAATATATGGATAGTAATGGATAGTTGATGCCAAAAACTAAAGGCCCTGTTAGTATCTTGTGGAGCTTAATGTTGGAATGTATTAGGAAATCTTCTAGAATTTCTCCCTGATTATATTACGTGAATATATTACGTGATATTATGTGATTTGTTTTTATTCTGTTAGCTGTAAATTAGATATTGATAGAGATTAGAGGCAACTTAGGATCTTTACCTAAATAGGTTTCTTACCTAATTTAGATTCTCTGTTCATGTATTTATACTCATTGTAATCACTCTATGAGAAATAAGAAAAACAGATTCTTTTCTTCATGGTATCAGAGCCCAAAGGTCCTTCATCTATTCACCTCGAGTAATTATTTTTTTTTCATTCGATCACTATGTCGGACGAATCATCAACCACCCAGTCTAACCCTCCATCACTTCTTACAAAGTCCACCGAACCTCATCCCATTCAGATCACTTCCATAAAGCTGAATGGTGATCATTTTTTTCCGGTGGTCTCAATCCGTTCGAATGTATATACAGGGTAGAGGAAAAATTGGCTATCTGACTGGAGATAATGCAGAACCAGCGACAGATGACCCCACTTGGGCTGTCTGGGATGCAGAGAATTCAGCGGTTATGACGTGGCTGACCAACTCCATGGAAGAAGATATTGGTACAAATTATTTGGGCTATTATACCGCAAAGGAACTCTGGGATGCGGTGTGTGAGATGTATTCAGATTTGGGTAATCAATCTAAAATCTACGAGTTAACCTTGAAGCTGGGGAAGATGCGACAAGGAGAGGAAACTGTCACAAAATACTTTCACTCCTTGAAACGTTTGTGGCAGGAATTGGATGTATTCAATGATCATGAGCGGACGTGTATTGAAGATGGTAATCGATACAGGAAAATTGTAGAAGCAAAACGTATTTATGCTTTCCTAGCAGGGCTTAGAGATGAGTTTGATGAAGTACGCAGCAGAATACTTGGGAAGCAGCCTCTTCCACCTATTGGAGAGGTCTTCTCAGAGGTTCGGAGAGAAGAAAGTAGACGGGGAATAATGCTGGGCAAGTCAGCTACCGGCGGAAAGGATGGATCATTGGAAGGTTCGGCATTGACTATATTTGAAGACAAGAAGGGCCATGTTCCTACAACAATAGTTTCCAAGGCAAATGTAAGCAAGATCCCCATTAACTTGCGAAGATCAGATGGGAAACCTCGTATTTGGTGTGATTTCTGCAACAAACCCCGTCATACACGGGAGACATGTTGGAGGATTCATGGCCGTCCAGTTTCTACAACTAGTGAAGCAAGGAGACCAACTTCATTCAGCCGTGATAATAAGTCTTCTTAGCGTATGCCTCCTACAGCTAATGAGGCCACTGTATTCTCTTTCAACAAAGAACAACTAAACCATCTTCTGCAGCTACTTCAGGTTGGGTCCGTATCGGGTAATCCTACTGTTTCGATTGCCCACCAAGGTAGAAATCTAAATGCCCTCTCTTGTTGTTCACAATCTGTACCTTGGATCATTGATTCAGGGGCATCCGATCATATGACTAATATTCCATATTTGTTCAAATCCTATATTCCTTGTCCTAGCAACCAAAAAATTCGGATTGCCGATGGGAGTTTTTCATCTATTGCAGGCAAAGGATTAGTTCCACTTTTTGAGTCTATTAAACTTCATAATGTACTGCATGTTCCTAAGTTAGCCTGCAGCCTCTTGTCTGTTAGTAAACTTTCTAAAGAGTCTAATTGTCGTGTTGTCTTTTTTGCTTCCCATTGTGAGTTTCAGGATCAGATCTCGGGGAAGACGATTGGCAATGCTAGGATGAGGGATGGTCTCTACTATTTTGAAGAGTTTGTTTCTAATAAAAAAGCTTAGGCGTATGGAACTTTCAGTTCTTCCCCTGTTCAAGAACAAATAATGGTTTGGCACCATAGATTAGGCCATCCTAGCTTTGGATATTTGAAACATTTGTTTTCTCATTTGTTCAAAGATGTGGATGTTTCTTCACTACATTGTGACAATTGTCTTTTTTCTAAAAGTCATCGTACTCATTATAATCCAAAACAGTATCGTGCATCATCTCCCTTTTACTTACTCCATAGTGATGTTTGGGGTCCTTCACCCATGCCAACAAAAACCGGAAAACGATGGTTTGTTACCTTTATAGATGATCATACCCGTTTATGTTGGACATACTTAATGAGCGCCAAGTCTGAAGTTGAGTCATTGTTCAAAAAATTTTATCAAATGTTTATGACTCAATTCCGTACTACTATTAGTATTCTTCGTACTGATAATGGTACTGAATATTATAACCAATTTTTGGGGAGTTTTTTGACAGAAAAAGGCATCCTTCACCAGTTGACTTGCCGAACTACACCTCAACAGAATGGCATTGCTGAACGCAAAAATCGCCATCTCCTTGAAGTATCACGTGCTCTCTGTTTTTCAATGCATGTATCTAAATACTTATGGGGGGAAGCTGTGCTAACAGCATCTTATCTAATTAATAGGTTGCCTACTCGGGTATTAAACTACACTACTCCCTTAAATTGTTTCAAAAAAGTGTACCCCACAGCTCGTATTTTTTCTGATATTCCTCTAAGGGTGTTTGGTTGCACTACATTTGTCCATCTCCCAATTCAGTGTTGATCTAAATTAGATCCTCGGGCTGAAAAGTGTCTGTTTATAGGGTATGCATCTAATCAAAGAGGTTACAAGTGTTACAATCCACATATTGGTAAAACTCATATCACTATGGATGTAACTTTTATCGAGTCACAACCGTTTTTTTCTAACAAATCTCTTCAGGGGGAGAATGGCGAAGTTAGTGAAGAGATTAATTCTCCTGTCCTTCCTACTCCTTTGTTTAAATCTTCGAGATTGAAAACACCTTTGCCAAATCTTGATGTGTCAAGGATAGGGGGAGAAAAAGTTCAAAATCACAATGTGATCAATAAGTCCGAGCTTCAGGTTTATACTAGAAGGAAAACTCTTCAAAATGTTGCAGATCAGAACTTTGTCTTGGAGCCTCATCTGTCTGCAGCCCCGAGAGATGATCTCTTGCCTTCGTCGTCAGGTGATCCTAGTAGTACTCATTTTCCCTCCATTCCTGTCTTAAATTCTGATACTAATGCTTCTAATCTTGATATGCCTATATCTCTTAGAAAAGGAGTTAGATCATGTACTCAGCATCCTATATCAAAACATGTGTTATTCCAAAAGTTGTCTCATCATCATAGAGCATTTGTGTCAAATCTGTCTCACAGATTTATTCCTAGAAATATCCATGAAGCTTTGAAGGATCCAAAGTGGAAGATGGCTGTTGAGGATGAAATGCTTGCACTTAAGAAGAATGGCACATGGAAGTTGGTTGATGCACCAGAAGGAAAAAAGATTGTTGGCTGTAAATGAGTATTTACTATAAAATGTAAACCCGATGGGAGTGTAGAGCGATATAAAGCAAGGCTGGTGGCAAAGGGGTTCACTCAGACTTATGGAGTGGACTATCAGGAGACTTTTGCCCCAGTTGCCAAGATAAATTCTGTTCGAATTTTACTATCTTTGGCTACTGCATTTGATTGGCCCTTACATCAGTTAGACGTGAAGAATGCATTCTTGAATGGTGATTTGGAGGAAGAAGTATTTATGAGTTTACCACCAGGTTTTGCAGAAATTGAAGGCAAAGTTTGCAGATTAAAAAAGTCGTTGTATGGACTTAAACAATCTCCAAGAGCGTGGTTTGAACGATTCGGGAAGGTGGTTAAAAGGTTTGGCTATCACCAAAGTCAAGGAGATCACACTCTATTCTATAAACACTCAAAGGAAGGTAAGCGTGCAATTCTAATCGTCTATGTTGATGATATAATATTGACCGGTGATGACAAAGTTGAGTTAGAAAGCTTGCGAGGTAAGCTGGCTAAGGAATTTGAAGTTACGGATTTGGGTGTCTTGAAATATTTTCTTGGAATAGAATTTGCGAGATCAAAAATAGGCATTTTTATAAATCAACGCAAATATGTTCTTGATCTGCTCAAAGAGACAGGTCTATTAGGATGTAAAGCGGCAGAGACCCCCGTGGAACCAAATATGAAGCTTGAACTTCCCAAGGCTGAAGAAGTAATAGACCGAGAAAGGTATCAAAGGCTTGTTGGTCGACTTATTTACTTATCTCATACTCGACCTGATATATCATTTGCTGTAAGTATGGTGAGCTAGTTCATGCACTCACCAGGGCCAAGGCATTTTGAAGCAGTATATAGAATTCTACGCTACTTGAAGGGAAGTCCTGGTAAGGGTCTAATGTTTGAAAAACATGGACATCTAGAAATTGAGGTGTTCACAGATGCAAATTGGGCTGGAAGCAATATGGATAGGAGATCTACTTCAGGCTACTGCACATTTGTTGGTGGTAATTTAGTCACCTGGAAGAGTAAAAAGCAGAGTGTGGTGGCAAGAAGCAGTGCTGAAGCTGAATTTCGGTCAGTAGCACATGGTGTATGCGAAGTTATGTGGATTAAAGGTATGGTAGATGAACTACAAATTCCAAGTTCCATACCAATGAAAGTATATTGCGACAATAAGGCAGCAATTGTAATTGCTCATAATCCTGTGTTACATGAACGGACAAAGCATGTGGAAGTTGATAAACACTTCATCAAAGAAAAACTTGATAGCAGACTAATTTGTATGCCGTATATTTCAAGTGATGATCAGGCTGCTGACATTCTGACCAAGGGATTACATAGAAGGCAATTCATTCATCTAGTGAACAAGCTGTCTATGGAAGACATCTTCAATTGAGGGGGAGTGTTGGAATGTATTAGGAAATCTTCTAGAATTTCTCCCTGATTATATTACGTGAATATATTATGTGATATTATGTGATTTGTTTTTATTCTGTTAGCTGTAAATTAGATATTGATAGAGATTAAAGGCAACTTAGGATCTTTACCTAAATAGGTTTCTTACCTAATTTAGATTCTCTGTTCATGTATTTATACTCATTGTAATCACTCTATGAGAAATAAGAAAAACAGATTCTTTTCTTCACTTAATAAAAAAAACAAAGGCACCTTGCTACAGGGGTATAGTTAAAAATACTGTCAGAAAAGGTGGAGGTGGCTGATTCAATGAGAAGCCTCTTTTTCCGTGTGAGATTCTCAGCAACTTCAAGCAAGCAAAACTTGTTGACTTAATGTAGTATATGCCTTGATCAATCTTATATGTACTCTTAATCAGTTAACTTAATGGAGAAAACACATTTCTCAAGAGTTGCATTTCCAAGATTTATGTTGAAACTACACTATGAGCAACTGTCTCTTTGACAAAGCTCCTAAGTTTTTATATGCTTGCTTTGTTTTTCTCCTTGTGCTTTCATAGGCAACCAGACATGCAGAGATGGAAGCTCTTGATGTTCTTCTTGTACAGTGGCAGAGGACTAGATTTACGGCTGCAGAAGTTGCCGAGAAGTTTTCAGCATGCTCCCTTTACGTGACACGTGAACCGTGCATAATGTGTGCAGCAGCATTATCGATCATTGGTATATCTGTTGATCATACTGAAATAAAACTGAACTCTGCCAAAAAAAAATTATTTATAAATGATTGGATGACTCTTGCCCTTTTTAGGTTTAAAAGAAGTATATTATGGTTGTGCAAATGATAAAGTTGGAGGCTGTGGCTCAACATTGTCTTTGCTTTCAAGTAGCTCTGAGGCATGAGTTAGGTCAGTTCCTGAACTTGCTTTTGCTGCTGGTGTTGTATCTACATAGCTTTACTTTGAAATTGTGACATATGACAATTGACAAATAAAGCTTACTGGAGGTTTCTGATTCCTTATGTTGATAATTGATGGATGTGGGTTCATAGCGATTGTGTATGTTGTCACGTGTTGAATATTGTAACATATAACCATTAAAATAAATGGAGGTTTATGGAACTAATTTTCCATATTTTCAGTGCTTTCCTTTGTCTAAATGGAAGAAAGTGGTGTTTCTGGAAGCATCAAGAAGTCAAGTTTATAATTATTCTTTCTTTTACCACTTTGTTTCCTTTTTCTTAAATTCTTTGTGACTTGTTAAACATTTCCGTATTCTTTATTTGCCTAAAAAGTTTACAGTTCTGAGAAGTGCTACAAGTTAAGCTAACATTGCTTTGTTTTATCCTATCCCTTCCCCCCTGTTTCTTCATTTTTTTTTCCACTACTGTGAGATTATTTGATGTCTTTAATGTTATCATATTCAGTGAGAAACGCTAGTTTATCTATGAGGAAGTTATGCTCTCTGATATGCCCTGGGCACTGTACCTGATCAAGAAATCTCTTCTCTTGTTTATTAGTTGCAATTGTCTCTTCTTGCATAAATGAGAGCATCTTCTTGCTAAATCGTGGCGTATTGCTTGTGTTTTTAATATGATTTTTCATCTGTCTGATGCTGCCATGATCTAATATTTTATGTTTCCTAAGCTTGTTCAAACTCCTCAATTTTTTGCTCAAATGCTGTTGACATAAAAGTTTAAAAAGGATCCGTTTCATTGCGATTTGAGCAGTACATGAAGCAGCTAATCTAGATTATGGACATTGTCTTTTTGTTTACATATTAGTTTTAAAGAACGAGCTTATAGTGAGAAGAAGCAAGAGAGATGTATGAAAAATGCATCTAAACAAAAAAAAAATAGGTAAAGAAACAAACCATGAAAACTTTGACTTTTAGAGCTTAAGATTTATATTTATGCTTCGCTCATTAATCTGCTTACGAGTCAAAAGTATTGTGGGAAACATGAACTAGCTCATTGCCTTTCTGAGTACAACATCAAGCAAGAGGACATGTCTTGCTGATAAAGGACCACCTTGCTCATTTCCTTGCTCTGGAGCCTAGAAACTAGCCCTTGGTATTGCATAGATTTGTGATAGCGAGAATGAGACTTTTGTCCTAATGGTGAGCATGGTTCCTATGCAACGTTTGGAAGACGTAGCTAATTGAAACCCATCCTAGACAATACTAGTATACAAGTCATCCACAAATCTTCTCTCAATCAGATCGCTGGTGCCAAGATCTCTCTGAAGCGAAGTTGCCTGTCTGAATTAAGAGCCTCTAAGAATCATCCTGGTTACAGAATGTTGTTTTTTCTCGAATGACATTAGGTTTTATGCCAAAGAGAAAATAGAATGACCAAAGGCATTGTTAAAGTAAAAAAATTTAAGCCATTGTTACCCCAAACACATTCCTCTTAAATTTGATGCAAGAATATTGCCAAGGTGAATGTCACTCTTAATAGAGACTAGTTACTGTCAATTGAATCAAATGGTGCACTTAAGAGATAATTTGCTTTCGTGAAAACCTATTTCCTGGAGTACAGACATTTCTGCAAATTGATGTCTTTGGACCAAAATGTAAGCTTTCTCAACTAAACATATTCTTTTATTGGGGAACTTGTTTTTGCATAGATAGTACCTTCTTTTGCAAAGTGCTTTGTCAATTGGTCTGATAAATATTGCTCGCATGATATTTGGACATTGTTTGCAAATATAATCTGTCTCCGGTTTTAAGCTTATGAGCTGGGTAAAAATGTAGGATCATGGGAAATATTGGCTGGTTTCCACAGAAATTCCATCTCTGTTTCCCCTATCAAGTGTGTGCCTGATTGATGACTGTCGCGACCAAATTTTTCCGGTTTGAACCACCTAGGGTTTGGCTAATGGATTGTTAAGCCTAGACTTAACTTGGGCTCTCCCAAGCCCATACCAATTCGCGACTTAGGTTTGAATTGTTAACATGCAATTGAATTTTAACTAGGAGTCGCCACTAATCTGTTTATGGTAGGTCGATTAGACACCTAAGTAAAATAATGGGAGAATTACTTTACTCCTACGAACCAGAGATTATGGGTACGGGGACTTGGTTACACTAGATTTCTCTAATGCCCTTTCGGTACCATTCTTTTAATTTTGAAAAAATGTTTGACAAGGAGTTTGGATTGATTTTAAACTAATTCCCTAACATGTGAGGTGTTCATGCAGGTACGCAAACCACCAATTTAACACTCAAGTAAAGCAGAAAATAAATTGCAGGACTTACCTCAAAGCAACGAAAGCATCTGCAATGTTAAATTAAAATCCACATCAACAACCTTAGATATGGTTTCTAATTAACACGCAATTTTTGTTTTGTTTTCACTTAATTAATGAGAATCATGCTTTATGCAATGCATGCCACTAATTTAACATGAAATGATATGACATAGCAACATGACTTAGCTATATGACCTAACATTTTTATGATCTCTTAATGAACATGCAATTGTTAAATATGCAATTTAAATTAACCAAAATGACTTAATTCTAATGACGTGCAATGCAATGCAATGACGTACAAAATTAATTTAACTAAAATGACATGCAACATTGCAATTTAATATGCGAGCTATATGTCACGTGACATTTATTAAATGATCTAATCTAATGATGGACAATTTCTAATTAGAAATGAACCTAACAATAATCACTAAAATGACATGCATTTCATGAACCTAATTCTATATGACATGCAAATGACATTTTTTATTTTAAAAAAATGCAATCTATCCTAGAAATTGCAACTAATTTGTCCTAAGACAAATTTTATGAAATTTGAAATGATCTAGCTAGATTAAGATTCTATCTAATTTAAACTAGGGATTAAGTCATATTAAATCCTAATTTAAACTAAGACATTATCTAAATCTAAAATGCAAAATGATCTAAATTTAAAATGAAACATGCAATTCTAATCTAATATGCACAATGATTTTTTTTTTGTGTTTTTCTTTAAGAAATTCGAAATTAAAACTAACACATAATTAAACATGCAATTCAAATAAAAAACTAACAACCTAAATGATTGCACTTTCTTTTTTTGGATTTTTTTATTTAACAAAACAAATTTGATTCAACCAACATGACAGCAAATCAGATAAGATATGATTGATATCCATAAATTGGCGAACCATATCCCGCGCATGAGATCGGGTTGGCCAATTTTTAAATAAATCGCGAATCGAATCTCGAGCGGGAGATCGGATTGGCGATTTTTTCCGTGCGATTGCGAGTCGCATTTCGAGCATGAAATCGGACTGTCAATCATGTGCACGTTGCGAAATTAGGAAGATTTCCTAATTTAGGAGGCTACTCGAGTTGCGAATATCATCATGGCATATCGAGAATTTCCATCATGTGCACCAATGAATATATCAAATAAGGAAACAAAATTTTCGGAAATTAGAATAGACAATTTTTACCTATCCCAAATATTGCTTCCAAATTTGGTCTTCGAACGGCGGCCGGTTCGTGATGACCAACTATGCTTCAGAGCAAGCCGGCAAGGCATCTCAGCTTGGGATGCTTGAGCTGGTAATTCACGGTGTGGTGCTCGGTTGACTGCAAAATCAAAACAAGTGTGCGGCGAGGACCAACGCAATATAAAAGATTAAAGAATTAAACCCCAAACCCTCGGCGTTTCCCCTGCTGCCATGCACCCCTATAATTCTATTTTTTTATCTAACCCCCTTCTCCCACCGAAAACCAAATTTCCACCGCCTCAGGCTGCACAGAGGCCAATTCTTTCCCACGTGTTTGCCCTTTGGCTATAACTTTTCGGGAACTTCATGAGTGGCCGTGAATTCAAATATTCCATTGAGAATTCTCGTATTTTTCTTCTTTGATTTCAACCGGTAGCGTCGTGATTTGATGGACGCCGAAGTGTGAACACGAGTGAATTTCTTCACGGACGATATACTCGAGAATCATAGGGACATGGCCACCTGGTCACCGGCGCACAAGTCAGCCTGCAAAACAAAGAAATTCAACGGCACAATCCGAGTAGCGAGTTGTCGAGGCCGGGGTCATCGATGAGGGTAGCCACTGGTGGTCCGGCTCTTCTGGACGGCAGGTCTTCGCTGGTGCTCAGCCCAGAGAGATCACGGGGCAAAAGTCGGTGACGGATCGCAACGAGGCTTTTTTTGCGGTGATGCTTCTCAGCGTGATGAAACAACTCCTGGTGGTGAGCTCAATGTTGGGATTAAAATCTGTCGGAGCAATTCACTGGAGATTCCACAAACCAAGAGCTTTAAACGTGATGAGGGCAGCACATCGGGGAACTCGACACAACTCAGGCACGTCAAACCATGGTGTCGACAACAGCTCAATAGGGTAGCACTCATTAAGAAGGCGTTGCGGATGAAGAACTGAGGCTGCACAATGCCAAAAAGACGGCTGGAACGGTATTTTGACTTCGCTCTGTCGCCACCTTCGTGAAAAAGGAGTCTTCCCCTCGGTATTGCCTCTCTCTCCGTGAGTTCTCTCTTTTTTTTGCGGCTGTGTGTTCTCAATTTTTTTGTGGCCTCCTCCTTCTAAACCCTACGTATGCTTACTTATTTATAGGGCACGGATTAGGGTTTTTAAATTTTCTAAATCCATATCCACGAAGATTTCTTTTCGAAACGCAATATTTGTTTTTTTTTTCAAACGTAATATTTGCTTTTGAATTGAAATCTCACAAAGATAAATCCGTAAAAATATCTCCGAAGATACGGGCTTGAGCCAACCTGCTCGCTTCGTGAGCCTAATCCATCTAATTCGAACCCATCCGCACCGGTCCAATAAATAAAATGCCAATTAAAATAAAATGCACCTAAATCTATATGCTATGTAATTAATAAAATTAAGCCCTAATTTCCTAATAAATAAATAAACTAAATCGTTAAAATTTAGGTGTCAACAATGACGGTTTCCAATTGTTTTCTTATTTCTCTTTCAGTAATGAGGATTCTGGATTAAAGGGTTTCAGATGTTGTGGAAGTATATTGGCATCACAAGCAATTCCTCTTCTGTGAGATTCTTATGAAAGAGGAGACCCTAATGGTATGAACAGCAATCAACCACTTCAAGCAGTTGAACTGTCTATTAGAAAGAACGTTATAATACTGCAGTTAGCACCTTTTTTACATTAGATAACATGTGGGAAATGATAGTTCTTATTTCAATCGACCCACAGTTAAATACACTTTTTAAGAGGCTTTTTTGAGCATAATAGACTAATTCTACTTTTTGAACCAAAGTTTACCAATTAATGAAGTTGAGCATTGTGCCTTCTAGCAACATCTCCCTGAAAGAACCTTCTAGAAAAAGCTCTCCTTTAAAATGTACTATTATGGTTTTCCTAGAACTCATGCCCTTCCATATCGATTAAGAAGAATTTTGAAGCCTCTTTCTCTTTCTACTTTCCAGTCAATTCTCTCAACAAGCTATAGGAAGTGCTATTGCTGGCGCTTCCAGTGATTGCATATCTTGCTGAACAAATCTCTCTTGCTCTCCCTCACACACACACACACACACACACACACGCACACACACTTGTCCATATGTAAAACATTTGCTGGAGTGCAAATAGTTGTTGTATCTCTGATTTGGAGAATTATCTGTGCATCCCAGGTAAATAAAGCTGGCCCAGTGGAATATTCTGTAATGATTGCAAGCATAGAACTATGGGTTATTGGTAGGATAAGAACCCATTTAGAAGTTTAGAATCCATTCAGAAGTTTTCTCCATCGAGGATAAGGTGCTTATTTTTAGATGCTGAGGACACTTATCCAGACTGACAAAAAGTGTAGTTGCTTGTGTGGAGCGGTGATCAGCCATATAATGGTTGCTTTGAATGGGCGTAGAGTTTGCCCAGTAAACAAAAACTAGAGTTTCAGATGCCCAGTCTTTATTTATTGGCCAATCTTCGGATGCCCTGTCTGTCATTTGTAGCTTTCCTCTAGACTGGGTATTTTTAGCCAGATTGCCATTCAACAAATGGGATGTCGTGTTCTTAATAGCAAGGTGCAGAATTTGCTTAGTAAGCCAAAAGTAGAGTTTTTGATGCCCGCTCCTTTTTTTGGCTAATTTTTCAGCTGCCCTGTTTTATCATGTAGCTTTCCTCTAGACTGATTGCCATTTGAGAAATGGGATGTCATGTCCTTGGTTAAGGAAATAGATGTAGTGCAATATCTTAATAATTGATAATCCATTGGTTAGACTAGTTAGAGAGACATCTTTTTGCTTGATCCCTATCATGAATTACTAAACATATATGGTTTTGGGTCGAGCAATTCTCCAAGTTGAGCTCTTCAGTAGCAAATATATCAAGAGACTGATTAGACCATAGTTTTTAAGCCTCTGAGACAAATTGGCACTCTTTGGAAACTCATTACGTTCAAACATGGCTGTAAAATAATTTGTCTTCGCAATGATAAAATCAACTTTGTTCATGTTGCTTCTCCATTTTTGTAGAACCCGGGTACATGCATATAATTTCTCTTTGCCTTTTTGTCCCCTTCCTTTTCCATTCATTTATTGTTGATGACATTGTGGAAACTATGAATTGTTTGACTGTTATATATACACTGAATGCTGATATTTGGTTTTCAGCTCCAAAGCCTCACAGGTCACGGTTTACTCAAGCTTCTCATTGGATCTGCACTTTGATTCTTCCTGTTGAATCCTCTCATAGCTTTACACAACTAGGTAAGACCTTTGAACATATGATTCCTTGCTTTTCTGAACATCAAGCGTACTTTTGATGCACCTCTACTACATATTGAATGATTATCAGTTACTTTTGCATATAACTCATGGTGCGACCCTTGAATATGAATATTATAGCCTGTTAACAACGGAATGGCACAGACTAGGGCGTTGTGGCAGTATGATATGATGCTCATGCTGAGAATGAATATACCTATGGCTATAGATTTCCTTGTATGATGGTAAGTCAATCACAATGAGGACATCAGAAAAGGTCTTCAAGATGACGTTAGACAACATCCTTTCTATTCATTCCTGATTCTTACTTTGTTCTGATTATGTTGTTCATTGTTCTTATCTCTTCAATTGACCATTAGTCAAACTGGCTGTTCAAGGTAGTTTTTATTCTTCAGGTGAACTCATCTCAAAATAACTTTTGGACTATAGTTTTGTGACTCATTGTATATTACATGTAAAGTGCAAATACGGATGTGAAATCATTGGTGCTGATTCTAGCATATAATAAGATTCTCTCCTGTTTGAGTATGATGTTAGAAACAGTTGATGTAGTTGAACATTTAGCATCCCATAAAGTGTTTTCAAATGATTCACTGCACTGTTAGCTGACATTTACTGCTTTTCCAAT
Source organism: Eucalyptus grandis x Eucalyptus urophylla (assembly GCA_028830015.1). Lineage (NCBI taxonomy): Eukaryota > Viridiplantae > Streptophyta > Magnoliopsida > Myrtales > Myrtaceae > Eucalyptus > Eucalyptus grandis x Eucalyptus urophylla. The sequence continues at coordinate 32,096,771 of CM054193.1, read as the reverse complement.
TTCAGAACTTCATCAAGAGACCTGAGAAAGGAAGCGTGATGCACGTCCAAATCAGTTTTTGTCCAGATGTTGATGTGTTTACTAAGGGTTGCAGCTATGATCCCAAGTCCATTTCATGCTTTAAGTTGATTATCAGATTGTTAAAATAGTTTACGACAAAATTTATGCTTAACTACATCTAGGTCTTAATGGGTGGGGAACACGCCCATTTCCATTGCAGCATAATTATTCATGTCAGGGATTGAATCTGTAGTGATTTTTTGCTGATGAGTGAGGAGTCCATTATATTTTAATATGTGCACGGGCACAAGTAAGATTGTAGATTACATGGCCCCGCACAAATTTAATATGTCGCTTGCGAGGCCCAGGAATAATTATTTAAATAAAATAAGGTCAGGGGCTAATAAGAAGTGGGGGCATGAATAAAAATGCAAGCGCAATGAAAGTGTCAGGTTGGTGAAGATCGATTAATTATCACATGTATCATCGGGACATGCGGACCCCTGGAGTGTCATAACTTTGGCCAAAATGACACTTAAGTGCCACAACTTACGAAAGGTACACTTAAGTGCCACATTTTAAGAAAAGTCGGACACCTGAGTGCCATCTCCGGCGAAGTTGGCCGGAAATCATACGTGGCATTAAAATATTAATATTTCTCGCTGATATGTCTCGTCGGAGAGCTGAGTCAGCTCGAATTCGGCCAAAACGACATCGTTTTGAAATCATTTGAATTTTATAATAATATAAACATTATTTAAATTAAATTTAAAATAAACTTATTTAAAAAAATTTTAAAAAAATTAAAAAAATTTAGAACTTTAAAACATTAAAAAAATAAAAAAAATTACAAAAAATTACAAAAAATTTACAAATTTACAAAAATTTACAAAATTTACAAAAAATTTTACAAAATTTACAAAAATTTTACAAAATTTACAAAAAATTTATAATATTTAGAAAAAATTTACAAAATTTAGAAAAAATTTAAAAATTTAAAAAAAATACAAATTTACAAAAATTTAAAAATTTGAAATTTATTTAGAAAGTTACAAAAAATTTACAAAATTTATAAAAAATTTACAAAATTAACGTAAAATTTACAAAATTTACATAAAATTTAAAAAACTTTCAAAAAATTCAAAAATTTACAAAAAATTTTAGAAAGTTACAAAAAATTTAAAAAATTTACGAAATTTACAAAAACTTAAAAAAGTTACAAAAAATTTCAGCCCTCACCGGCTCCCTTTTCTTTTCTTTTTTTAAAATTATTTTTCTGTAACTTTTTTAATTTTGCAAAATTTTTTTAATTTAAATTTTATTTTTAAAATTTTAAAATAAATTTATTTTTATATTAAAATTAATTTATTTATATATTATTTTTTTTTACCATGTCAGCACCAAATTAACGTCGTTTCGGGTGTTGGCCAGATTAGAGCACTTAAATCGGCCAAAACAACGTTGTTTTGGTATAAGTTGAATTTTAATATAATAGAAAAATTAATTAAATTAAATTTAAAACAAAAGAATAATATAATTTATTTTTATTTTTAAAAAAATGTAGGAGGAGGAGGAGAAAGGCAGCCAACGATTGAGGGCAGAGCCCTTGTTGCCGCCGCCTCCCCGCCGTCACCGGAAGGTGAGGGAGGGTTGGCCGGGCCCGCCTCATTTTCTTAAAAAAAATTTCAAAATTTTTTGAAATTTTCTAATATTTTTTAAAATTTTCTAAAATTTTTGAATTTTTTTATTTTTTAACTTTTAATTTATTTTTAATTTATTTAATTTATTTAATTTTTTAATATTTTATAAATTTTTATAGACTTTTATATTTTTTTATAGAATTTTATAAATTTTTACAAAATTTTTAATATTTTTACAAATTTCTTTAAATTTTTTCAATTTTTTTTATATTTTTTATAATTTTTTAAAATTTTTAAAATTTTTAAAAAGTTAACATTTTTTAATATTTTAATATTTTTTTTAAATATTTAAATAAATTTAGTTTTAAATTATTTTTTATATTAAATTTTTGGCCACGTCATCATTAAAACGACATCGTTTCGCACTCGCTTCGCCGGAAAATTGACACGTCAGCGTTTTGGCCGGATTGGCACTCAAGTGATCCATTTTACTCCGATTTTGGCACTTAAGTGTCCCTTTGTGCAAAGTTAAGGCACTTGAAGCGTTCTTTTGTCGTATCATCAGATCTGTTCGCCTTCTTGTTGCGGTGTATATGCCTAGGACCTTCCAAAAGTATTATACTGTGTATTATAAGGTCAAGGATGTATAAAATGAATTTATATTATATGAGCTCTTTGTGCTTTTTTTCAGACAATTTTATGTCGGTTTCTATAAATGAATTACCAAGAGGTGCAGTTGAGATCTTTGTTCTTGGTTTGAGCTGGCGAATTGGGTTCTAGGGATTGCTGAAGATGCCGCAGCTTCCCTCATTGCACTTCCTGTACGATGATTCTGAAGCTTCGATCCCTTGGGGTTTTCTCCCGTAGTAAATAATGGGAGGCTGCATCTTTGTTTTAAATATTTCTGGCTGGTTTTGAAGGGTGGTCTTTCGGTGATGTAAGGCAGATGGTAGATGGGTAAGGTCTGATATTGTTTTCTGGATTTCTGGTCATTCTCTCAATCGTGGCTGACAAGGGTTTTCAAATGGATGAATCGGGGGATAAAGATGGTCGACTAGCGTTATTATGTAAGAGGCTTGGGAATCTGAAAACTGAAGTGGATGCCCCGCCTAGAGAAAGAGTTATTTCAGAGGAAACTCTAGATGAATGTAAGCGAACGGTGTTTGGAAAGCTGTACTCAGGAGGCAATATCAATTACCAGGCTTTTCTTTCCACTATGACACGAGTCTGGAAGGTGGATTCTCTGAATTTTGCACAACGTGAAGCTGATGTCTTATCCTTTACTTTTGACTCTGAAAGGGACAAGAACAGAATATTAGCAAGCAGCCCCTGGTCGTTCTCGAGTAATTTACTAGTCCTTAAACCATGGGAGCCAAATAAACCTGCACACTGTTACAACTTTACAAGCTATGAATTCTGGCTGCAAATTCATGGCCTCCCAATGGAATGGTGTAGTGAAGAGATAGTGCATCTGGTTGCTCGACAAATGGGAGATGTAAAGGAAGTAAAGGTGGAGACAAAAGGGGTGGCCTTCCAGAAAGTGGGGAGAGCCAGAGTGGAATTAGACCTGGAAAAACCTTTAAAACCAGGTATACTTTTTAATCTGGGAGAGGAAAAAGTTTGGTTGGATTTCAAGTACGAAAGGCTACCTAGATTCTGCTATTCATGTGGTAGAATTGGACATTTCACCACAAACTGTGAAGAAATCCCATATCATGTAGACAGAATTGAAGATAGAAAGAACAATAAGTTCGGTAATTGGCTAAAATCGGAGGTGAAAATGCATAGCCCTTTCTGGGAAATCTTTTATAATGAACACGTGGCTGAAGAAGAGGGGGAACTACAAGAGAGTAGTGATATATCCTCTCAGGATACCCAAATCGTCATATTTACCGGAGAGCAACAAGAAGGCACTTATACAGATCAAACACAACCTCAAAACAGGGCACCAATGGATATTAATTTACCTGAACACCAAAGGGAGCAGAAACGGGAGAAAGGAAAGGGCATCATCATCATAAATGAACCTGATCAGCAAAACCAGCAAGCTATTATTTTATCTTCCTGCCATAAAAAAACAGGGTTAAAAAAGGAAAGCAGGATCGTTAAAAGCTCACCAGCCAAGAAGTTGAAGAGGTATACTCCTTATTACCCTCCAATAGTTGATATAGCCAGTCTGGATGAAACAAATTTACAGGATACTCCCATCAGTTATTCAGAAGAAACCAGGGGAAAGGCTTCGGTGGCTAGCCTAAACAAGCCACCGGTTCACAAATGAGAGTTATTTGCTGGAACTGTCAGGGGTTGGGCACACCACTGACAGTTCAGAATTTAAGAGCCATGGTGGCTCAAGAAAGGCCCAATCTTATCTTGTTAATGGAAACAAAAAACAAAGAAAAGGTGGTAGCTCGTCTTAAAAGAAAATTAAAGTTTCAAAAAAGTTTTGTGGAGGAACCGCAAGGCATTGCGGGGGGGATGGCGGTATTATGGGATGAGCAAATTGAGGTGGAAGTGGAGTTCAGTTCTCAAGAACTCATAAATCTGATATGTTTTGATTATGAGAGTCGGAAAAAAATGCGGCTTACTTGTGTGCATGCTCCAAATAGATATGGGGAAAGACTTCAGCTATGGGAGAAATTAAGGCAAATGGCTTCTTCTAATACACTCCCATGGATGTGCATGGGAGATTTCAATGAGATTCTTTATTATTGGGAGAAAAGGGGTAGCAGGATGGCTGAGAATTATAGAATGCAGGCCTTCCAAAATTGTATCCATGATTGTTCGCTAATGGAAATTGATTGTAAAGGATGTGCGTTTACCTGGTCCAACAACAGAGAAGGTGCTGAAATGATTCAGGAGAAATTGGATAGGGTCTTCTGCTCGATGGATTGGCGGGTTTTGTTTCCGGAGGCTGAAGCTTTTGCTCTACCAGCTGTGGGATCCGATCACAGTCCCCTCCTTGTGGTTAGCAATGCTGAATATGCAAAGAAACAAAAGGATTTCAACTTCGAAGCTTACTGGATAGAAGATAATGATTGTAGGGAGATTGTAACACAAGCATGGAGCTCTCAACCTTGCACCCAAGGAGGACTGAGAGAAAAACTATCTGCTACCAGCCAAGCATTGAAAGCATGGAGCAAACAGAAATTTCCCAATAATAACATTCGCATTACAGCTTTGAAAAAGGAGCTTCAATCCATCACAAATAGCCACCGGAATTATCAAGATACAAACAGAATCAAAAGGATAAAAGAAGAGCTGGAAAGTTTATGGCGCAGGGAGGAAATGTTTTGGGGCTTGAAATCAAGGATTAATTGGCTTCGTTGGGGAGACAAAAATACAAAGTATTTTCATGCAGCAACGATCCAACGGAGACAAAAAAACAGAATTAAGATGCTGAAAAATGAAGAAGATCAGTGGGTTAGAGGTAAACAGCAACTCCAGAACCTTACTACATCTTTCTTCAAGGCACTATATACCTCGGAAGGAACTCGCAACTATGACCCTGTCTTAAATCAATGCCCTGCACTAATCGGAGATGACATAAATGACTGTTTAGTGGCGGAAGTAACTATGGAGGAAGTACGTGCTGCAACTTTCCAATTAGGAGCTCAGAAAGCCCCTGGCCCAGATGGTTTAAACGGGCTGTTTTATCAGCATCACTGGGATATAATTAGTCCTGATATCTTCAAGGCAGTCCGAGGTTTTTTTCTCTCAGGGGTTTTAGATCCAGCACTTAACAGCACACATATCACTCTAATTCCAAAGGTTCCCCATCCAGAGAAACTTGATCAATATCGCCCCATCAGTTTATGCAACTTCGCCTACAAGATTATTTCAAAAATACTGGCAAACAGACTGAAACGATGGCTGCCTATGCTGATTTCAGATGAACAAAGTGCTTTTGTTAGTGGAAGACAGATTCAAGACAATATTTACATTGTACAAGAGGTACTGCATCAATTGAGAAAAAGGAAAAGAAAAAAACATTTTCAAGCGGTACTCAAACTTGACATGACAAAGGCCTATGATAGGATTGAATGGGACTATCTAGAAGGCTGCCTGCTGAAAATGGGGTTTTGTACTAAATGGGTTCATTGGATAATGCAGTGCGTTACCACAGTCACATTCAAAATTAAATTCAATGGGGAATCTCTTCCTGAATTCGCTCCAACCAGAGGCATTCGACAAGGCGATCCTCTCTCACCCTATCTATTTATATTGGTAGCCAACAGTTTATCAACTTTGATGGGAAAGGCGCTACAAGAAGGAAACATCAAGGGAATTAAACTAAACAGATCATGCCCTACCCTAACTCATTTGCTATTCGCAGATGATTCAGTTTTCTTCTTAGACGGTTCTCTTCAGGAATGTCAAAACGTTGCAGCTGTCATTAACCAATACTGTTATGCTTCAGGACAAGCTGTAAACTTAAATAAATCAGGGATATTTTTCAGTAAAGATTGTCCAACATCATTGAAGGAAAATATGAAGAGAGAACTAAGAGTACCTGAGCTAGAACGAACTGGAAAGTATCTGGGACTACCATCTGATTGGGGAGCATCAAAAAAGCAGATGTTTGGGTGGATACTAAATAGGATCAACATTAAACTGGAGGGCTGGAAGGAGCAACTCATATCAAAGGCAGGTAAAGAAATTCTTTTAAAATCAATGGTGCAGGCGGTACCACAATATGCCATGTCAGTTTTTAAAATCCCCGTGTCAATTTGTAAGGCGATAGAGAAAAAAATAGCAAATTTCTGGTGGAAGAACAATGATTCACAGGCTGGTCTGCATTGGAAACGTTGGGAAATCATGAAAATGAGAAAAGATAGAGGAGGAATGGGTTTCAGAGATCTGGTTACTGTTAATAAAGCCTTATTGGGGAAGCAAGCTTGGAGGATGGTGAAAAATCCGAATACGCTATGGGGCAAATTAATGAAGGGACTATACTTCAATCGCTCAGAGTTTTGGCATGCTGATTCTGGTTGCAACCCCTCATGGGGGTGGAAAAGCCTGCTAGCTGGAAGAGAGGCTATTGCGGACTCAGTCCGATGGTCGATTGGAAATGGAGAATCAGTAAATATAAGAACAGATAAGTGGCTGAGAAGAGGTTTAATAGGGGGACCGGCAAACAAAAACGATCCCAAGCAAGTCTCTGAGTTAATACTACCGGGGACACAAATGTGGAATGAACCATTGGTAAGAAAACTGTTTGATACTCAGACTACACAGGAAATTCTTGCAATACCGATAAATGGTCCTTTTTTTACTGATGAGCTAGTATGGACGGGCACACAACATGGATCATTTACAGTCAAAAATGGGTACAATTTGTTGAGAGACAACATCACAGAAAACACAGCCAATCAACACCCCTCCTCCTCATACCAAACCCCAACAGCATTATGGAACGCAATTTGGCACATGAAAACCAATCCGAAAGTGAAGTTTTTCATATGGCGGGCTTGTCAAAACGCCCTACCAACTAAGGAGAATCTCTGGAAGAGAAAGATCTCACCTGACCCGCTATGTGACCTATGCAGAGCCACGGTAGAAACGGCCGAACATACTCTCCTCCTCTGCCCTTGGGCTGCAGGGGTATGGAATCACATGGAAACAAATCAGCAAACCGAAGCACATGAAATCAGACGCTTAGATGAATGGCTGACGAAATTTACAAGCAAAGACCCGCACCTCCCCTCTCTAGAGAAAGTCGGCACTCTCCTATGGCAGGTATGGAAGGGCCGAAACGATTTCATCTTCCGAGGAACCAAACCGGATGCCATCAAAGTGATAGATCTAGCAAGATCTCAGCAAATCAGCTACCAAAAATGGGGATCTGGAGAGGAACTAGTGAAGAAAACCGAAGAACCGGAGAAAGAACCCACCTGGCGAGCTCCAAAGCCCGGCTGCCTCAAGCTGAACGTTGACGGATCGTTAGGCGAAGGATCGTCGGAGGGAGCGGTTGCCTGCGTTGTGCGGGACTCCTTCGGCACCCTAGTAGATGGATTCTCGAAGAACGTCTGGGCGGAATCAAGCGTGCAAGTTGAAACCCTAGGGGTCCTTGAAGCCCTAAAGTTTGTAAAGGAGAAACACTTCTGCGAAGCTGTCTTGGAAACTAACAGTAAAACCGTGTTATCTAGCTTGAAGGATGAACAGCAAACTGAAGTGAATGCACGTGGGGCAGTGAGGAGCTGTCGACTTCTTCTCCAGCAGATGCCGCGACTGGGTCTCGCTTTCTGTCCTTGCTCAGCGAACCAAGCTGCGGACTGGGCCGCACGTAACCAACGCCTGAAGACCATCTCTCCGAATTGGTGGGCCTCTCCTCCCTCAAGCCTATGGGCTATTTTATGTATTGACGCCCCGGTAGCGGGCCATCGCGGTTCTCCGCGTATATGATAAATAAAATTTCACTTTTAGACAAAAAAAAAAAAACTTAGGGGCAAATTATATGCTTCTTGCTCGATTCGGTTGCTGAAGCTTGATTTGTTCAAAGTTGCGGTGTCCTCTCTCCCTCCCTGCCTCCCTCCTTCCCTCCCTCTCTCTCTCTTCCTCCTTCCTTCCCTCCTCTCTCTGTGCCATGTTGCGGAGTGAAATCAATTTGGGGCAAGTTTTTATGATTGTCCCGCTTGATTTGATCTCTCACTATAAAGCTCGATTTGATTGTTGAAACTCGATTAATTCAAAGTCATCATATTATAGATTTGTCTTCAAGCTGTCAATTCACTAACTATTTGTAAATATTCACTTCATCGATCTTTAAGAAGAAAATTACTAGAATTGGAGCCCAGATTGGGTTGAGAATGAATTGGAGTTTGGCCAAGTCAAGTATAGGTCGTTAAAATTATATTGCATAAAAATGAGTCAATATAAGTTAAATAAGTTGTTTTGGGTTAGATCATTTTCAAGTGATCCAATCCTAACATAACTTACTTGTTTGACAGGCTTAGGAATAACATTATGTACCCGTCACTTTTATGATGCTAATTTTATCATATACATGTAGCTTAATTATTTCTGAGTTTTCAAACATTGAGGTAATTCTAGTCATGCAATTGATAGGTTTGAGCCTCATAATTTTGGATTATGTCACATGTGATCCCTAATGATAATGATGATAACAGAAGTAAATGATTTTTCGCATGGTTTTCTTAGCAACGAATTGCGTTCACTATTTTTAAGCTCGTGGTTATACCAATTGTGTTTGGTTGAGATGGGTCAAGTGATGGCTCCAAAAGTACAGAAAAATCTAAATATTTTGTTCAGTCAAGGGGCAATTGGCAATTGCTTATTCCTCGAGGCTCTATTTGTTTTATCGAAAATGTGACATTTTTCGAAGAAAAATTTCAGGGTGTCATTTTCCATAAAAAATGAAAAAAAATTCTATATTTGACCATAATCTTAAAATGAATTGAGAAATGTTTTTCATCATTTGGTAAAGAAAATGTGATATAATTTTCTTAAATGAATACACACTATTCAGACATTAGGGTTCTAGATCCTACCTTGGTGGACACTGACCCAGGTGCTGGGGATTCGGGCATGAGCATCGAGGTCTCGGCCCAGCTTCTATAGACACAGGCTAGGGTGTCAGGCAAGGATATTAGGGTCATAGGCCCGGCCTCTATGGAACTCGGCCAAGGTGTTGAGGTCTTAGGCACTAGCATTGGTGCCCAAGCCTAAGCTTTGTGTGGACCTAAGCTCGGACTTAGACACTAAGGGCGCATATGATAACCATTCTATTCGTGTTTCAGAATAATTTTTCTATTCCAAAATCGTTTCTAGAATAGAAATTCGTTTGGTTATGCAATTTCATTTTTCTATTTCTAGAACAAATTTTTTAATCGATGAATAGATTTGGAATAGAAATGAGAAGTAATATTTTTTTGTTTACTTTTCTATTTTTAGAATAGAAATGACAAATAAAAACTCTTTTCATTGCTTGTCCTCTCTAATAGTCGACCACCCACCCAATGTCCATCGCCGTTAGTCATCGTTCACCACTATTTGCTATCACCACCTACTATCACCCATCACCGCCGGTTGCCATCCGCCGCTCCTGAGAGAGAAAAATTTTGTGTCATTATCAAACAAAATTCTATTTCGGGAACATAAATTTCGTGTTATTATCAAACACGATTTTTTGCTAAGAAACTCATCTATGAATAGAAATAAAAAAAAATTATTTCTCTTCCATAAATCAATTTCTGACTAGAATGATTATCATTTGTGCTTTAAAGTTCTTGGCCTGGCTTCTTTGGACCTTGGCTTCACCTTAGTGGCCTCAATTTTGGCCTCCAGACCCAAGTTTGTGGCCAAGGGCTTGGGAACAAGCATTGAAGTTCTCGTGCCCAAGTACAAAGTTTTTGGCACAAGAGCTGATATCTAGTTATATATTTCAGAAAATGATATCCAATTTTTTGAAAGAGGAATTTAGTCTCTTGAATCTAAGTATAGATTTTCCATTGATTAGAAAAGCATTTTTCATTGACTCATTTTCCTATCCGATCCAAAAAGCCAAAATGAGGAAAATGTTTTCCTAAAAGATGTTTTCCGTGAGATAAACAGAGCATAAGTGTGCTTTCCTTACTTTTTAAATCTTGAACGAGAGACTTTTTTTCTTCCAGTAATAGAAAGTCAAGTCAAAATTTGAATATTTATTAAGCTAGTAACCGTGACAATCCAATCTAGTAAAGCATCATAAAACACCACAACATTTGCCTAAAAGACTCATATTCTAAAACGAACAGGTTGATGGTAATTTTAAACCATAATATGTTAGAATTTCTTATAAGTGTGGGTTAACGGTAGTCTTATAATATGTGAAAGATAGTTTGTCATACAGTGTATTAGAATTTCTCCGGTGGAGGTTCGCAACCTCCGATTTGAGGTCAAGGACCTCTATGGCTTCGAATATGAGGCCGAGGACCTCCACCTACTTTGACTATGGTATTGAGCTTGGTTTTCCGAAGGTCCTTGAACTCGAGTTGAAAAGGCGACGACCTGATGAGGGTGGCAGTGTGGTAAGGGTAGTATCGGCGTGACAAAGTGACCAATGACTATGCTTAGGAAGAGGCGTGCATATGCTTCTGCAATCTCCACAAGGAGAATGCTATGCCACGCCATGGCGTTGTCTTGTGTTTTACAATTTCCTTTTTGCCCTTTTCTTAAGAAATTAGCTTTTTAACTTTTATTTTTTTTATATTAGTATTTTGGAATTCTTTTTGCCACTGGAGTAAATCATGAGACTTTTTTTTTTTTTTTTTGTGACCAAGTGAATCATAAGATTAAAAAAGGGCCATTCAAACTTCGAAAATTTATTACAACCGACAACAACATCATAACACATGGATATTTTTTTAGTTCTTTATGTGCATTTCAATCTTTAGGTTTTTTATTTTTATTTTTTTCTTTCATTTACTCACAAATAATATTTAGTTAATTTAGTTTTTTAATTTGATAAAATAATCGATCCAAGTAACATATTCTTATGAAGAGCTTAAAATGGGTTAAATATATTTGGGTATGGGTATTTATGTGTTTTAGTAATATGGGTAGGGTTAGGTTGAGTCAAACTCGAATAAGGTAATACATAAAAATTGGTCAATTTGGATTGGACCATTTCGACCAAACCCACTCATTTCATAGGCGGGTACGATATCCCTAACCGAGAGATTCAATGTTGGGTTGTAAGTGTTTGGCTGCCGAAGTAGCTCATTCATCGGTTTGTATGGAATTCGTTGATTTAGAGAACTTATCTACCCAACATGCTTCTCAAAGATTCCCGTCGCTGCATTAGTCAGTTGCATTCTTGATTTTATAATAGTCTATTTTGGTGGAAACAATACTATTATTTCCATTAAGTTCTTGATTTCATAGGATGTTTTATTATCTTATGGTATACAATCACATAACGAAAAGCATTATTGTATGTTGTACGTTGAACATGTGAGGCAGTATAGTGATACACAATAGTCTCGGAGGCTTGCTGCCCAAGGGAAATAAGCTTTCTTGGACCGATATTGTCTCATGATTAGCTTCATGAGAGGCTCCAATTGATGAATTATTTACTCTGTCGTAAAGGGAAGCCTTTTATAATCCGTATGAAATATTGATTCTCATCATAGCCCACTCTTGTCTTTTTTGATATAATGAGACGGAAGTTTATAAAGAGATTGTTTGTTAATTTTGGGGCATTTATACTGCCTTACACATTGGATGCTTGTCATATAAAGTAATTTACAACATCTTGTTACTAAGTGAAACAACTTAGTGATGCGTATATAATATCTCCTTTATAAGATGCTTAGCGCTTGTAAAACATGATTGCATTTTACGATATGTGCATGTACTTGAGGAACATATTAAGGTTGAATGACATTCAATCAAACTCAACATTGTTGCAATTTTACAATTGTTATTCTCTTGTATCCAAAGTTACTAAGAGGTTCTATTGTGGTGAGAATCAAAGAATTTGAGATCTTGATGCTATCTGTATTTGGTGTCGTAATTTGATGACAATATTGTGACTACTGTTTTCCGTTCGAGAGTTGAATGCCTTTAAGGATCTTTGGAACTTCATTGTACTTTTTGTAGTAACCTAACTGATTCATATCAATTTGTGTTAAGCAGCATTAGAAGGAGCATTGCTCTTGTAACATCTTTTGTGAAAGAATTATGAGATACCCTAGGTTCGCAAGGGACACATAAGCTTGAAGTTTCGTCTCGTGCTATAAATTGTTTTTTAGGAGTCAATCCGGGAGCATTAATGCCTGGATATTTGCCAACAAGTTGAAAATGCTTTTTTTTTTTTTTTTTGTAAAAATAAAATAAAAAGAAAAAGTAGAGAAAAGAAAATAATAAAGCTCCAGCCCAGTCCGACCCCAAGCCCAGCCCAGACCATTTAGCTCAGTTCACGTCAGCCCCATCACTCCCGCCAATAGAAACACTTCAAGCTCAACTCGCCGTCGTTGCGCCTCCACCTCCGTCGCAGCTCGTCTCCCTCCGCCGGGCGCCGGCGTGTCTTCGCCACTGTCCATGGTTCCTCTGTGTGGGTTCCACCCCACCTGTGACGATCTCGATCACAATCTGACTACGCTCGGTTCACGATGCTTCATGTTCCGAGCTCCGGCCTCCCCCCTCTTCCATCATCTGTCCCTCTCCGGCATTGCTTTGGGCTTCAGCTCGGCGTTGAGTTTCTGAGGGCGATGGTTTGAAGCCGTCTGTGACCTTTGCTGACTTATTGATGACGCCCACAGCTGAGTCAGGTCGTTTTGTGTCTGAGTAAACTCTAGATATGATTTCAGTTCATTCCTGCTTTGCCCTCGCTGTTTTCCGAGTTCCATTGCGGTTGATTACGCTGTGGAGAGGAAGAATCAAGTTTGCAAGGAAGGTGTTCGATGAAATGACGAAGCTGTACTCTGTTTCGAGGAGTACCTGTTCAACATAGAGGTAATCGACGACCCGGCTGTGGTGACCTCAAGCTGTGGACTGGTGATCGAGCGAGAGCAAGTCTCTGCCATGATTGTGTCCATGGACTCTCTCTCTCTTTTCTCTGCATTAGTCCGTACGCTTCTTCTCTTCTGTCCGTCATTAATGTCTCTATTGTTGCTCTGCTTCAAGGCCAGCAGCGTCTCGCCGAGGGACATTTCAGGCACACCAGGCGTGGCTCATTGGCGCATCATCGGTGCCGCTCGTTCGCCATGAATTCAAGCTCCAGCATGGTTCGTCGTTCTGGGTCATGATTGGAAGTGAGGTGAGTCCAGGTGAGAAGGTTATTACTCAAGCGTGTTGTTCTTTTCTTTCGCTTATGACTTTTGCGTACGTTGAATGCTTGTTCAGAATTATGAACCACGGATTTACTGTTTCTTTTCCTTGAATGTTGATACGGTTAAAGCTGCATTCTTTTTGCTGAAATGGTTCATTCCCTGCCCATTTTTGTTTGGAGCTTAACTAGAAATAGTCAGCCTTGTTAAAATACTTCTGTGGGCTACCTTATCATTTTCTTTGTTTCAAGAAAATGATAACATATGTGGAATTTGTCTTACATCCACTTCAATTGATGCACTAGTTTCACTTACTAGTTCGAAAGTTTGGAAATGGTCTGATGTTACTCGGAACATGCATTAGAGTCGTGGATTTCAAAATATTAGCGAGTCCTTGTTCTGTGAACTTCTTGTAATTTAAGTCTTCCTACATTTTCTTTTGTGAAGTAAACACCCGGTTTGCCCATGAATAAGAAAGTAAAGATCGAATCATCCTTTACGAATTGATATGGGGTCGTGTCTTTCTTTTCTATGTGGGATGAACAAATTCTTTGTTCATGTTTCACTCTATTAGTTGATTTAAATTTGTGGTTTACTCCGTAATTACCGCAAAAATAATGGAAATATTAGCTTCGGGAGGTCAATTGGATGTTTAACGTTTTGCTTCTATATAATGGAATAGTGATCCGCGTATAGCTCATTTGCTTGTCTGAGTTCGTGAAATGTGGTTTATGGTATTGGGTAATCTAGAAAAATCATCAATCATTTTTCTTAGAAAAAAAATCATCAACTAATTGCATGTAAATAATTGTTATACTATAGGATTTGCATAGTTCTTTATTGGTCCCATTTCATTTCGTTTGATATTCCATCATCATCATTTAGTTTAGGAATTTCACAGTTGGTAAACTAGCCTAACATGTTCACTTTTTCTTTTTCTTTTTCTTTTTCTTTTTTATTTATCTCTTTTGCATAGCTCATAGTGTTTATTGTCCTGGAGCTTAATAATAAGGCCATGTATAATATTAGCTCTATATAGTATCAGGTTAATTTTCTTGCACTTTACCTTGATCCCTTGATTAATCGAAATGTTGATAAACACCCACTTCGCCTATCCCTATTCCCATGGAAGTTCTCATTTTCCATATCTATATGAGAGTGGTAAACGAGTTTGGACATCATAGTTCCATTCTATACTAAATTCAATAACGACATTACTTAGAGAGAGCTAATTAACGAAACATGTCACAAGACTTCATGTTTTAAAGCTTGCCAATGTCTTGCAAACCTAATGCAACAGACAGTTGCTAAGCTCAATCACCAAATTACCCAGAATATATAGCCAATTTTCACCCTTGTCTATCACTTACAAACTAAAAACAACAAGCAGATGCCCAATACCGAAGTTCTATTCTAAATTTACTGTTCCACAACAAAAAAACCGCAATAAGCCGAATATGTGTCAGCTCAAGTCATCAAGCCACACCAGTGACACTCCATATTACACAGAATTCCCACCAAAAAGAAGAAAATGAAGAAGGGTTATTAAGAACATCTGCCCTGACTGGGTTTGTGGGCTTTATTCCATTCTAGATTTCGGGCTGGACCTTCAAGTTTCATTATCCCGAAATATTTTACTTTCAAATACTTTTTAATACATATAATTGAGAAAATTACATTTCTATCTTTAGACGTCAAGTTTATCACAGACGTCTGTGAAAAAAATATGTAGACGACTAACAATTGTAACAAAATAAAAGTTTAACATCATTGAACATGAGAGGTACATGAGTGCCACTCCAAAGTTTATGCGAGAAGTTCCATAGGATGATTTAATGGAGCAACAATATCATGCGCTGTAATAAGTTAATCAAAAGTTACCAATTCTAAAATTTAAGTTTACGTTAAGCCCAATAAAAAGAAAATCTTAGGGTTTGAACTCCTTCACTTGCCCCCTAAGAGATTACTAAGTCAAAACTAAGACATTACTAAGTCAAACTGTCAAAAGATCTATGACTAAATTGGAAAGACTTCTACGGTTTAGGACTATGTTGACTCAATTAAAGGTTCAAAACTAAATTGTAAAATTGTCTAAAGGTTACTAAATTGACACAATTGAATAGTTTAGGACTAAATTAGCTACTGTATGATAGGTTTAGGATTTGTTGGATAATTTTCTTATTTTCTCGAGATTCACATGTAATTTTTTGAGCTGGAGAGGGTAAGTATTGCACAAGAATACTACAGGTTGTCCGGATGAATGAAGTAAAGAAGTTGTGAAGTAGTGTCAAGCAATGTTAAAGGACTTGAATGCAAGGTGGCATGTATAGAGTTTGATACATTGCTATCAAAGAGATTAAAACTATAGTTCTTTTTGTTGTGAAATCAACTATCAAATTTAAATGGTTTTGGGTATTTATAAGGGAAAATTATCAAAAAAGTTCTAAACCTATTAAACTTATGCCAATCCTAAATCTCGCTTGTAGTTGGCAAAGGTGACTCTCACCCAACCCTCTTTGGGTGTCATTGTTGGCCGCCATCAATTGAGCCCAACCACCAGTGAAAAGGAAAGGAAAAAAAAAAACAAGAAAGGCAAAAAGGCAAAAAAAAAAAAAAAAAAAAAAGAGAAAGGAAAACAAGGAAAACACTTAGAGAAGAAAATTTGAAAGAATTTTGAAAATTACCCACATTAGCATCAATACACAACATAGGGCAAACGTTGATTAAAATGCCACATCAGCTTTTTCTAGTCAAAATTTGTCAAGATAACTTAATTGATAAATCATCAAAAGGTCTAGGATATGATGACACAATTAAGAGTTTAAGACAGAATTGGTATAAGTACAATAAGTTTATAATTTTTTTAGTAATTTTTCCATATTTATAATGAAATATGAGAAATTTTCCATTCAACAAAATGGTTTAATAAAATCGGCAGATGGTATTGCCACGTGTTAGGAGAAAACAAGCCAAAGGTAAATGCCCCATATCGTAAGGGCATAAGTTGTCATCAAGCACAATAAGAAAATATTATGGGTTGATTAAGTCAGGCCATCCTTAATGTGCCCCACTTGAATTAAAATAAATTATGTTACCTCTGCCCCAAATTTAGGGTTGAGACAATGCCTTATGCCTAAAGTTTAAACTGCCATTTTATTTATTTATGTTTTTTTGTTGCCACTTTGCTCGTCTTCAAAATTTCCTTTGGAATTGGGACCCACTACAATTTTCCTTAAGATTTTTAATCTGCTTTCAAATGGGTTTATGTTGGTCATTACACTTAAAATAACCGTCGTATCAATATATATTTTTGCTATCACAATAGCACGGGCCTAAATAAAAACTGAATTGCACTAATAGTAAATAATAAATTCTAAAATATTGCTCAAGAGGATCACAACAATCTAGTTAAGGAAAATTAGGAAAAAAATTATTCTCACACAAAAGCTTTCATAGATGCCTCATAACAAAGCTAGAAGCATTGTCTCATGGTTGTTCACATTCTTCTTGACTATCTCAAAACAAAGCTAGAAACATTGTCTCATGGTCGTTCACATTCTTCATGACCATCTCAAAGCATTGTTCTTCTAATTAGTAAAGCTAGAATCTTCTTTCTCCCACTTCGGGCAAATTTCATAGGATTGACTTGGCTTCACTCATTTTGCGAAAAATGAAGAAAGAAAAAAAGGAAAAAGGAAAAAGAGTTATAAAAAATTCAGAAAATTTTTTAAAAAATTATCCATATTAGCGTCGATACACAGCATATGACAACCAATGATTAGATTACTGCATCAACTTTTTCGGGTCAAAATTAACCTCGATGACTAAATTGATAAATCATTAAAAGGTTTAGGATAAAATTAGTATAATTAAAAAGTTCAAGATTGAGATAATTTTATAACTTATTTAATAATTTTTCCATAACTGTAATGAAATATGAGAAATTTCCTACTCAACAAAATGGTTTATTAAAATTGGTAGATGGTATTGCTACGTGTTAGGAGAAAACAAGTCAGATGTAAACGCCCCGTATCATAAGGGCATAAGTTGACGTCAAGCATAACAAGAAAATATTGGGGGTTGATTAAGTCAAGCCGTCCTTAATGTGCCCCACTCGGTCTAAATAAATTATGTTACCTCTGCCCCAAATTTAGGGTTGAGACAATGCCTTCTGCTTAAAGTTTAAACTGCCATTTTGGTTGTTTATATTTTTTTGTTGCCACTTTGCTTCTCTTCAAATTTTCCTTTGGAATTGGGATCCAATACAATTTTCCTTAAGATTTTTAATCTGCTTTCAAATGGGTTTATATTGGTCATTACACTTAAAATAACTGCCGTATCACTAAATATTGTTGCTATCACAATAGAGTGGGCCTAAATAAAAATTGAATTGCACTAATAGTAAATAATAAATTCTAAATTATTTATCAAAAGGATAGCAACAATCTAGTTAAGGAAAATTAGGAAAAAAAATTATTCTTGCATAAAACCTTTTATAGACGCCTTGTAACAAAGCTAGAAGCATTGTCTCATAGTCGTTCGCATTCTTCTTGACTATCTTGAAACAAAGTTAGAAGTATTGTCTCATGGTCGTTCAAATTCTTCATGACTATCTCGAAGCATTGTTCCTCTAATTAGTAAAGCTAGAATCTTTTTTCCTCCACTTTGGGCAAATTTCATAGGCCTGACTTAGGTTTCTTTTATTTCATGGAAAATGAAGAAAGAAAAAAAGGAAAAAGGAAAAAGGGCAACAAAATTAAAAAATTCAGAAAAGTTTAAAGAACTGAGGAGAAGGGATTGCGTACCTTGAACTTGAATGTGGTAGACCAATACATGCCAAATGACAAAAGACAAATTAGTACTCAGAATTCTCCGGGCACAAATATAGCATAAAACGAAATTAAGCTATTATATGAATGCGTATTTATTATTTAATATAAAAATTCGAACTAAGGATGACGAGCTCTTATATGTTGAGAGATTTTGTGGGATAGGTGCCAACTGTTTTAAAACTTGAATTGTTAGATGAAAGCCTGATTTATTATTTAAATATTTTAATAGATACATAGCTAGAATTGCTGCAATGTTGGATGTAAATTAAGGAATTGCGTTCAACCCGGTCTGTCACAGGAAGATTCAGAGAGAGTTCTCCAAGTGGTCAAAAGTCAAATTTGGAGAGTTAAGTTCACATCACAGATCAATATCGTTTGCCTCATTGATTACATAAATCTTGCCATGAGACCCACTTGATTCAGTTCCGGATGGATTAAATCTACATAATCTAATAAACTATCCGGTATTATTTTTCTATGATTCCCTTATCATCATTTGTTCACTTGTTTAAGTACTTTTTATTATATGGGGGCCAAACGAAAGACCGAGTCATCCTTTGTAACTAAGTTACACAACCAAATCGTCTTAAGACTACCCCAATGGATCACCAGATAACGATCGGTTGTGTTAAACTGAGGCACACACAGTGCTTCTTAAGCTTTCAAGGAGCAAAGAGCCCGGCTAAGCTAATGCCATGGTCGTTCCCCAGACAATTATTTGGAAAAGTCAAACAGTAATATTTCTTACTGTAATTGAACATAAAACAATGATTAGGGCATGATAAAACAAGTTAGCATAAAAATGTGAGGAATTGTGGCGATTTACTTTTTTCTTTGTAAAACATCGGATATGATATCGGATATAGTTATATATAAAAAGAAAAATAAAAAAATTTCTTCATAACATCAAAATTAAAATGAAAATACCGGGAAAGAGAATTGTGGTAGCAAACTACAACGAGTTACCATCATCAGAAGTGATTAGCTTGATGGTGGTGGTTGCCAGCGGACGAATGGGGTGACCACCTTGGTGGTAGTCGCATTTGTCACACTGGTTGCCTTAAGCCACAGCCCATGTTATTATAATCACACATCACTTGACTACATGAATATAAGATACGTTATAATAACATATTTAAGCAATATGGAATTATACAAACACTACTCCTAGCATGTAAGTCCTTCTCTCACATGTGCTTGACTTGGCTCGACTATGGTGAAATTGACACGTTTAATATTTTGTGTGAGTCAATTGGAGTGTCATGATATGAATTATTAACCTATGTTATGATATTATGTTAGGATCTCTAATCAAGCATTTAATCGATGTGGAATTCTTCCAACAACGACGACATAAACATGGGAAATCATATTAAGATCTAAGTCTCGATGTTGATCTCAACCTACACAAGGGAACATTGTCATAGTGGCCACTTGTTTATCGGCAACCACCATTTGTGGTGGTCGTCTGTCAACGAGGATTGTTTCCTGAGTTAAGAGAGGCAATAGTTTCAAAATTCATGCTAAAAAAATTAGGGATGATGAAATTGAAAATGCCTATATATCTTCTTTTTTGCAATTTGATTCCTCGATTTTTTTCATTCAATTAAATATCTCAACCTCTCTTTCATTGCGATCTTACACTATTCTCATCTTAAGAGGGAAAAAAGTTTAATAGTGCATTACTAAATCAACAAGTGATTGGTTCTTACCCATATGAGCCTAGTTAATAGGGTTGTTAATCACATAAGTTAGGTTACATCATTTTCGATTTTTCTTAATTGACTTAAGCCTCATTCCCCTCAATATATAGTTAGAGAAGATCAGTGAAATTCACTATAATCAATAGACATAAGGTGCGTTTATTCAGTCAAAAAAGAAAGTGTTTCTCGTGCACCGACGTATGGAATGTGGAATCCATCAAGTTTATTTGATTGGAACACACTAATAATTTTAGATTAAAAAAGCTTATGGAGCAAAAGAAACGTCAGGTAATAATGTCAAGTCACATAAGACTTGAGTGCCTTCACTAGTCAATCCGTTGACTAGTCAAATTGCCCAACTATTAAATCACAAGAACAACCACCACAAAAGTCTCTCGGATCTTTCCTCGTCATTTCCATTTGGTGGGTCACTCGATCAAATAAGTAAAGACTTCACTTCCGACCTCCTGTCCATCAAGGTAGTGATCTAATAAAGTATCCGTCAAGCAAATGCCTAATTAAGGAAGTATTCAAATTTCAAACCATAATTCTCTCACCAAATCGAAATCCTGCACTAAAAAAAAGGTGTGCTTTTTTTTTTTCAAATTTCTCCGAAAGAAAATCAGTAAAAATAAATAAATAATAACTCACTTGAAACCGTCAAGGTGAAAACAAGTGCCTGAGTCTCTCTCATCGTGGGACTCGAAACCAGGCAGGAGGGGAAGGAGAAAAAGTCCTTATCTTATGCACCCCTAGGGCCACGAACCCAATTTAAATCTGCACACAACCCACTCCTCACACTCCACAGGAACTTTCTAGCATTTTCCTCCCCTCCTTTTTTGGCCCCTTTCCTCTCTCTCTCTCTCTCTCTCTCCACACAACCCACTCCTCACGCTCCACAGGAACTGTCTGGCATTTTCCTCCCCTCCTTTTTTGGCCCCTTTCCTCTCTCTCTCTCTCTCTCTCTCTCTCTCTCTCTCTCTCTCTCTCTCTCTCTCTCTCTCTCTCTCAAGTAAAAGTTGTCCTTGTCTTCATCGTCTTCATTGGCGTTACTGCTGAAGCTTCCTTGAAACATTTCTTGGTCCGCGGTCAAACTCAGGTTCCGAATGAGCAAAAGTCGTCCTCGTCTTCGTCGTCTTCATTGGCATTATCGCCGAAGCTTCTTCGAAACCTCACCTGGTCTGCGGTCAAACTTAGGTTCCATGTCTACGGGGAGGGCTAGACTGACTATTGCATAAAGTTGACTTTAAATAAAAGACTAAAGGTAACATAAAGTTGACATGCGGTTTCAATACTTGTCTATCTTTACCTTGCCTACCCAGCAAAATGAAAAACCCAAGAAGAGTGTTGAATCATTTAATCATCATGAAACAAATGCCATTTGATCTCTTGGTGGTTTTCCTCGCCATGATTCCACTCCGCTTTGCTTCCTCTGAGACATTGCCTTCAATGAGCTCAACGAAGTTCCATGACCAAGAGCGGTCTGCCTTGTTAGAATTCACACAATCTTTCTTCGATGCAAAGTCCTTAGTTTGCGAGCCTTATGCCCATCAGCACAAGCTAGAATCGTGGAAGCTAGAAGATAGGGATTGTTGTGATTGGGAAGATGTAGATTGTGATGAAGGAATGGGCTACGTGATTGGCCTGGACCTCAGCGAAAGTTGTCTCTACGGTCCTATCAACTTGAAGGCCAGCCTCACTCATTTGCAAAGCCTCAATCTTGCCTGGAACGACTTCAGTTACTCTCAAATACCGTCCGCCATAGGTGATCTAGTGGAGTTGACGAGCCTGAACCTCTCTTGGTCCAACTTCGGAGGTCAAATCCCGTCTCAAGTCCTTAAGTTGACTAACTTGACCTCCCTCGATCTCTCTTGGAACTATGGATTGGAGTCGAGGAATCCTAGCATGGAGAAAATGGTTTAATTTTGACCAAATTAGAACACCTTGATGTTAGCTGGTCAAATGTGTCAGCTCCGGTGCCCGATGCCGTTGCAAATTTATCTTCCTTGACATCACTTGTTCTCCGATACTGCAACTTGCGAGGGACATTCCCAACAACCATCTTCAAGCTACTGAGGCTACAACTTCTTGATTTGGGTGAAAATCCAGAGCTATCGGGTCATTTGCCAGAGTTTCACTTGCACAGTCCTATTAAGTCGTTGTCTCTTATGCAGACCAATTTTTTAAGCTCGCTACCAACTTCTCTCGGAAACTTGGCTTTCCTTAGCGAGTTCTATATCAGTCAAACCAATTTTTCAGGGAACATTCCATCTTCAATAGGTAACCTCACTCAACTTACCATGTTGGATTTTAGTCATAACAAACTCTCGGGTGAAATCCCATCTTCTCTAGGGAAGCTCGTCCAACTCTCATATTTGAATCTTGAAATGAATCTACTCTCTGGGGAAATTCCTGCTTCGTTGACTAACCTCACTAACCTCACTTCCTTAGATCTCTATGACAATCAATTAACTGGTCAAATTCCAGTTGAGATCACTAGCCTCACCTGGTTAACTTATCTCGACTTATCATTCAATAGATTAACCGGCCCAATTCCCGAAAACATCGCTAACCTCGAGAGTCTTGATTACCTGAACTTGTAATCAAACAATCTGAAAGGTACTTTGCAGCTAGATGTGATACTCAAACTTCAACATCTTGATATATTGCAACTTTCATCCAATGAATTCTCGTCAATGATCGAACTCGACATGAACGCTAGCCTTGCAAACTTGTCTGCTCTCAACTTGGCCTCTAGCAACTTAAGTGAGCTCCCCATCTTCCTATCATACCAAAGTAGGTTGCAATGGCTAGACCTATCCCAAAATAGAATTTCTGGGCCGACACCTCCATGGTTCTTAAATGTGATTATGTCATAACTGCAATTTTTGAATCTTTCGAGAAACTCAATCACCAATTTCACAGCTTTTAAATGGCTAAATCTTATGACATTGGACCTTCGGTTCAACGATATACAAGGATTAATGCCCCTTCCCTTGAAGTCCATTGAATTGTACCTTGTCTCAAATCATAAATTATTTGGAGAAATTTCATTGGAGATGTGCTGGCTAAGCTCTATTAGGATCCTTGATTTGTCCAAGAACAAGTTATCTGGTGTTATTCCGCCATGTCCGAGCAATTTGAGCGATAGCCTCATTGTCTTGAATTTAAATAGTAATGATTTATATGGAAGATTTCCTCAATTGCATAATGACATATATGGGTTGAAGATGATAGATGTGAGTGATAACCAGCTACAAGGGTGGTTGCCAAGGTGATTAGCTAATTGTAGCGCTTTGGAATTTCTCAATATTGAAAATAATCAGATTGTCGACACCTTTCCTTCATGGATGGGCTCGCTTTCTTATTTGAAGGTGCTCATTTTACGTTCCAATGGATTTCATGGAGCCATAGGGGAACTTGAAGCTCGTGACCAGTTTCCTAACCTACGAATCGTCAATCTATCCATGAACAACTCCTTGGGTTGCCTTCCATCTGGATACTTTGATATGTGGAGTGTCATGAAAGTCCACACTGCAAATGATGCACACTACTATGGAACTCTTGCGATCAGTATCGCATTTTCTGGGGATGAAGGAAACTACGACTACTCGATGACAATAATCAACAAAGGCAATTTATTGGAGTACAAAAGGATATTGGCATATCTCAATGTGATTGATCTTTCAAGCAACAACTTTATTGGGGAAATCCCAAATTCTGTTGGAAGTTTAACTGAACTTCGGACGCTCAATCTCTCCAACAATGCTCTTACTGGCTCCATCTCTTTGTCCCTGGCAAATTTGATCGAACTGGAATCTCTTGACCTTTCAAGCAATAAGCTCTCGAGAATGATCCCTCCAGCACTAGCCCAACTTAGTTTTCTTGCTTTCTTCAATGTCTTAAACAACCATCTTTCTAGGCCCATACCTAAGGTAAACTAGTTCACCACATTCAAGATTGACTCCTATGGAAGGGACTTAGGACTGTGTGGAGTTCCTCTAACAAAGAAATGTGGAAATCCCGTTGAAGCGTCGCCGCCGCCGCTGTCGCCACCATCTGGTGCATTAGTAGAAAAGCTTGACTAGAAGATTGTCCTGATGGGTTTTGGAAGTGGGCTGGTCATCGGCGCGGTTATGGGGCTAAACATGACTTCTAGAATTGAGCATCGGTTCCTGAGGTTCTATAGAGGATGGCAACAAAGACCGATGCACCAAATAAGGTATGTGTGAATTACAGTATCTCATGAAAGTTCAATGACTGGATTGCTCATTGCTAGGTGTGCATTTTGGCATACCTTTTCGATATGTTCTGTGCTTCATGATAGCATCCAAGCATCAACCATCTAGATATTAGTTTTCAAGGAAATTGTCTCCAGTTTCATCAGCCAACAATAAATGCACGATCGTTCCCATGAAATTGACTCAATTTACTCTTTTGATAGCTATTAGTACAATATCTCATGTTGGCAAGAGAAGGTTTTAGCTTTACTCATTTTTGATAAGCCATTATGCAGAAGTTTCCTTAGCCTCATTTCTCTAATCTCGATCAACCAAGGTAATGAGTCACGGCCTCCATGTTTTGGGGGAATCGGCATAACGAGACCCTCTTTGTTATAAATATTTCAAGTTTTCCATTTAAATTCAAATCAAAAGTGCTCACCAAAATCGTGTTCAGCCACAACCGAACAATGTACTCAAGTATCTAGATCAAAGAACTAGATTGGAAAATTGTGTCTGATGGGTTGCGGTATCGGACTAGTCATCAGAGTGGTTATGTGTGACATCCTAGATTTTCAATTCTGTTTTCTTCTAGATAAATCGGGCATTTCATTGACGCACCTATAGGACTATTCTTAGAGCTGATCACTTTCAAGATAATTAGACTATCTAGGGAAGTCATTAAGGAATTTTAAGGCAATAAACTTGAGAATTCGACCAGAAATCGGCTACTTGACCGTGCTCATCTTTAAAGGTCATTACGGCATATATATAAATCGATTTGAGATCAGAGATAGGTCGGTTCGATTGAGATGTGTAGCTAATCGTGGGTGACTCCACTAAATTGAAAAATTCTCATTGACCATCACTAATTTGATTTTACTGTCGTTTTGGTATCCTATGTCTGTAATTAAATTCTCAAGATTTTCACAACAATCGAGAGTCGCCGTTGAGTTGAGTGGGTTCATAGTGATTCGAAGAAAATTGACCACGGGTCATTTGCCATAAAAATCTCTGAAAACTACCCAATAGTCTAGGTCACGCTAAAAATGCGCCGAATGGAAATTAACCGTCAATTCAAGTCCGATTTCGGAAATCGAAGATTCTGTCATATCACGATCTATTTTAGGTACATTGAATCATCATCTGAAGATTTTTCAGAGATTCTAGGATTTTTGCGGAAAATCGATATGGACATTGCAGAAAATTAGCGGAAATTCGTACGGGCCAAATTAAAGGAAATTTGGATTTCCAAGCCAAGCCTTTGAGTGTCAGGAATTTATAAAAAATTGTTTGGAATTTTTCTACATCAAATTTGGACATCAAATCAAAGAATTTGGATGAGAATTGAAGCTTAAATTGAAGAATTCGGATCTATGGTAAGGGCAGCATATGTTGGCATCAAAATTGAATGATTTAGTGGAAATTTCTCTAGAAAGTAATAGGGGACATGCCATCAATGGAAATGATAAAACTTGCTGACTTTGGGCCCCCACCTTAGCTTCCTCCTCACGCACAATCGCCTCTCCCTCCTTCGGATGTCTTCTCTCCCTCGATCGCTCTCTGCTCTATTTTGTTTTCATTTCCCTTGTTGTTCCTTTTCTTCCAAAGACAACCTCAGCATCTGCCACCATCCACCAAAATTTTCACCAGCCGAATACCTCAACTCCACGTTACCTCTCTTTCTCTCTTGCTGTCTCCACCGAACAAAGCCTCACCGGTCAACAAACCGGCTCTTTACTGCCCCCAAGGTTGACTCAGAACCGAATGAAACCCCACAAAATTTCCTCTCCCACACGGCCATCATCCACTGAAGCCACGAAACTCCACTGCCGTGTCTTCCCTAGCTCGACACCAGCTGCCAGCTCACCCTCACCACTGCCAGTAGCAACTAGAAGCCACCATCGTTGACTACACGCCTTAAATTCAGTGAAGCCACGTCTTCACCGAGTTAAGATTCCCCTAGTAGTTTCGGTTGTTGACCGCTTGGCCCCACACGAAGTCGCCCATCTCCACGTCGACGCTGCAGCTCCACTTCGGCTTGTCTTCACAGTCAACAAACCACCGCCTCATCTCCATTGAATTCTCCGCTTCATGCCATGTTACCCTACAACCCAACATCACCGAAGCAACCCAGCAGCTTCCTTCTGTCGCCAGTTACATCGAGTCGACAACCAAAGCAGCTTCGACCTTGCTGCTTCTTCGATCGGTCCATCTCCTCCGAAGCCCAATAGCCTTCAGTTTCACGGGCCTAGGAGTTCCGTGAGGTTCAATCGATAGCCCAAGCCAGTGAATTGCTCAGCCCATCTTCAAACTAGAAAAGTCAAGTTTGGGACATCTGAAGTGTCATAATTTGGCACAGGAGGACACTTAAGTGTCATAATTTTAAAACGGTAAACTTAAGTGTCAATTTCGGAGTAAAGTGGAACACTTAAGTGTCACTCCGGCTAAAATCTGGCCAAATGGGTGACATGGCAATTTTCCGGCGAGTTGGACACAAAACGACGCCGTTTTGCATGCAGACGTGGCGAGAAAATGCAAAAACGACGTCGTTTTGTGTCTGATGTGTAAATAATCAATATAAAAATCAATCAAATTAAATTAAAACTTAATTTTATCTAAAATATTCTAAAATTTAAAAAACTCAAAATTTTAAAAACTTAAAATTTAAAAAATTAAAATTTAAAAACTTAAAATTTCAAAAAATTAAAATTAAAAAAACTAACAATTTAAAAAACTTCAAATTTAAAAAACTTCAAATTAAAAAACATAAAATTTTAAAAAATTAATTTTAAAAAAATTAATATTAAAAAAATTAATAATTTAAAATTTTAATATTAATAAAGTTAATATTTTAATAAATTTATATTTAAAAATTATATTAAAAAAGCTAATATTTAAAATTTTAAGATTTAAAAAACCTAAAATTAAAAAAACTTAAAAATAAAAATAAAACAAAATTAAAAAAAATTACAATTTAAAACCTTAAAATTAAAAAATATTAAAATTACCACCTTAGCCGCCCCCTTCGGCCCCCCTTTTTTTAAAAAAATTATTTTTTTAAATTTTAAGTTTTTTTTATAATTTTAAGTTTTTAAAATTTTAAGTTTTTGAATTTTTTGAATTTAATTTTTTGAATTTTAATTTTTTAAAAATTTTAAGTTTTTTTTTTAAATTTAAGTTTTTAAATTTTATTTTATTTTTTAAATTTTAATTGTTAAATTCTAATTTTTAAATTTTAAGTTATTTAAATTTTAATTTATTTTTATTTAAATTTTAATTTATTTTGAGATAATTTAATTTTGTAAAATTTTAAATTTTTTAAATTTTAAGTGTTTAAATTTTAAGTTTTGTAAATTTTAAATTTTAAGTTTTTTAATTTTAATTTTTTTTAATTTTCATTGTTTTTGAATTTTAGGTTGTTTACTTTTTAGAATATTTTAAATAAAATTAAGTTTTAATTTAATTTAATTAATTTTTATATTATTTATTTATATATCAGACATAAAACGACGTCATTTGTGCATTTTTTCGCCACGTCAGCATGCAAAACAGCGTCGTTCTGTGTTCAACTCGCCGAAAAATTGCCATGTCACCCATTTGGCCGGATTTTCGCCGAAGTAGCACTTAAGTGTTCCATTTGACTTTGAAACTGGCACTTGAGTGTATTGTTTTGAAGTTATGGCACTTAAGTGTCCTCCCGTGCCAAGTTATGACACTTAAGTTGTTATTCTGCCTAGAAAAGTCCTAGCATCAGCTCAACCCAGCAAGTAATTTGCTCACTTCAGCCCATCTTGGGCCCTCGAAGCCAACCCAAGCCCGCGACCAGCAGCCCATCTCAATTAAAGCCCAAAGTCCTGTAGTTCAGCCCATTGGAGTTCGGCCTAAGCCCAACTTTTGCTGTGGGCTTGTGAGGCTTTTGAGCCCGGCCCAAGTGCCCATTGACGTCGCCAAAAATTCATATTTCAACCACCATTGCGGTGTTCCAATCTTCGCTTTGCACAAGTGAGTTTTACTCACTAACGCTTTCTTAGTTTGCTAATTATGCTTAAGGGTTTATTAGATTTAATTAAGTGCAATTAAGTGGTTAGATTAGAGTAGATTAGTGATTATTAGATAATTGTGATGCATGTTAAGCAATTTAATTGTGCAATTAGCAAGTAGAGACATACTATTATTTATTGAATGCATCTCGGGATTTTTCCCGACCCATTTCGGGCTTCAATCAGGCATTACAAGCCTAAATTGAATTTTTAGTATTTATTTATTAATTTTCGAAATTTATTTAATTATTTATTTATTTTCCGGAAATTAGGCAGGGATAGCCGACGACCAAAATTTTATGATGATTGTTGTGGTGCAATCCGTTTATTTTATTAAGCTTTATTTCGTGCTGAATTGAATTATTTGTGAAAGTGGGAATTATTCTTTAATTTGATAATCATTGGTTATTAATTGAAGAATAACCGGGCATCGGTTGATAATGCCAAAAATATTTGAGTGGACTACATAAAATATGAGAGTTATGGAAATGAAAATATTATATTTTGGCTAAAGCTAGCCGTGTGCCTATGCACGATATTTTATCAAGAATGATAAAAAGATGGAATTGATTGTATGGTTGGGATAGTATACTATATCGACCTACGGGCGATATATCAGCTTAGTAAAGAGCAGTATACCAGTATACTATATCAACCTACGGGCGATATGTCAGCTTAGCAGAGAGCAGTATACCTTATTAATTTTGTTGAAATATGTCGATATATTATATCAACCTACGAGCTCTAATATGACAGCTTAGCAGAAAGCAATATACCTTGTCAGCTTAGTAGGGAGCAATGTCGGTATACTATATTAGCCTAAGGACGATATGGCAACTTAGCAGAGAGCAATATATCTTATCAGCTTAGATTGAGCACTGTCGGTATACTATATCAGCCTAAGGGCGATATGGTAGCTTAGCAAAGAGCAGTATGCCCAATGATCTCAAAAGCGAGCTATACTATTTATTTATTAGCTTAGTAGTGAGCGGTCCTGATATGAATGGACTTATAAATAGTATGAGATGAGCCAACCAAGAAAGAGTCAAGCTAACATGTAATCGACTAGGTCGATTGATCATTGCTTTGATTTGATGTCGTGAATTGATTGATTGAATTAAAATGACTGATGAATGGTTCGATTGACATGAAATCGACTAGGTCGATTGATCGAGATATCAATCTGTGATGTGATTGTTTGGATGCCTATTGAGCTGTGCTAATATGTAGGTGGAATCTGAGGCCAAGGTAAGTCCTCTAACCCGTGCATGCATAGGCAGCCCGGATAGCGTATTGGTTTACTAATCGGGTCTTAAGGGATAGAACTTGCTGAGAATTAGTTTTAATGGTTATTGTATAACCATTTTAGGACCCTGATTAGGAACCTGAGGAGAAAGAACCCGAAGAGGAGTACCTGGAGGAGAACCCCGATGATGGTCCCGAGTACGACCCGGATGAGGACTGAGATACCACCTTCTTTTGTGAACCCTGTTTATAGGTGGTTGAGTGTGAGACTAGACCTTTGTTAACAGTATGGTAAAATACTTTGAGGTGTGGTTGTGTAAAAGTTTGATTGTGAATTTTTAGTATGAAAAATATGGCCCTATTTTTCTATCTCATTATTTTATTGTATGGGGATTTATAACTGCTTCTGTATGTGCTATTGAAAATGAAAGGGTTGGCGATACGTAGTCCTGGGATATCGCATTCTAAAATCGACAAAGGTAAGGGATGTGTGCGTGCTTGAGGATAAGGGCGTGACTGTGACATTCTGATTTTCAGTCTCTGATTTCGATTGGTTAAATTGGACATTTCATCGACCTACAATGTTTTTTTTTTAGTTGGCAACTCATGAGATAACTAGACTAGCTGAGTAGGCTATTAAGGACTTTAAGGCAAATAGACTTGAGAATTCGACTAGGAATCGACTTCTCGACCATGCTCATCTTTAGAGATCACTGCGGCATAGTATAAAAATCGACTTGAAATCAGAGATAGATCAATTTGACTGAGATGAATGACCGATTATGGGTGACTCCACTAAATTGGAAAACTCTCGTCGACCGGCACTAATTTGATTTTATTGTCGTTTTGGTACCCTATGTTCGTATTTGAATCATCGAGATTTTTACGACAATCGAGAGTCGCCAATGTGTCAAGTGGATTCATTGTGGCTCGAAGAAAATCGACCACAGGTCATTTCTCCTAAAAAGTTTTGAAAACTACTCGATAGACTAGATCACGCTCGAAACACATCGGAGTGAAATTAATTGCCAACCTAAGTCTGATTTCAGAAATTGAAGATTTTGTTATGTCACAGGTCATGTCACGCCCCGATCCTCGAGGACGCGCCCATCCTTCACTTTGGTCGATTATTAAAGTGCGATATCCCAAGACTAATTATTGCCGACCTTTTTATTTTATTACGCATGCGGAAGCAATTACAAATCCCCAGACAATAAAACAATGGGAGAGGAAAGCATGCCATATTTTTCATATTGAAATTCACAACCACACTTTCATTAACAGCACAACTCATAATATATTTACAATACTATTCACAACGTACTTGTCTCACACCTATCTATAATAAGACAGGGTTTACAAAAGGGATGGGATCTCAGTCCACATCTGGGTTATACTCAAGATCCCTCTCTGGATCCTCTTCTTCTTCAAAAGTCTTTCTCCCCTTCGGGTTCCTCTTCCTTAGCTTCTCCTCAGGGTCCTGAAATGGTTATTCAATAACCAATGAGACCACGTCTCAGCGAGTCCTACCCCCTAAGACTCGATTAGTAAGCCAATACACTAATCAGTTGCCTAAGCACAGCATGAGTCAGAGGACTTACCTTGGCCTCAGATTCCATCTGCATATTAATACAATTCAATAGGTACACAAACAATCACATCACCGTTCTAAGCATCGATCAAATCGACCTAGTCAATTTTATGTCAATCGGACCATTTCTAGGTCATTCATCCGACACCAAGCAATTCCTTAGATTTAGTGGCTTTACGGTCCCACCCGACCCTCTCAAGATCTAGTGGCTTTACGGTCCCACCCGACCCTCTCCAGATTCGATTTAGGAATAAATCTTAAATTCACTTCTAAATTATTTTAGCACCAAATAAAGCTCAAATAAATAAATGGACTGCACCACGACAATCAGCACGAAATTCCGATCACCGGCCATCCCGGTTGAATTTCCGGAAAAATAAATAATTAAATAATTAAATTCGAAAATTGAATAAATAATTATATAAAATCCAATTTAGGCTCGTAATGCCGAATTGGACGCCGAGACGAGCCTGGAAAATTACCGAGACTCGTTCCATAAATAACATGGTATGTCTACTTGCTAATGTCTATTTCTAACCACCTAACATGCATCATTAAGTCTCTAATTTAATTGATCTAAACTAATCTAACCACCTAATTGCATTTAATTAAATCTAACCAACCTTAAGTATAATTAACAAACTAAGAAAGCTTTAGTGAGTAAAAATCACTTGATTAAAAGCGGGGACCGAATCACCGCGACGGCGACGCGACAGCGGCCGAAATCGAACTTTCGACAACACCGGCGGACTTGGACCGGGCCTTAAGCTTAGGCCCAACAAGTCTCAGCATAACTAAGATTTGTTCTTGCTTTAGGGCCAGACCCAAGTTGAATTGGGCCTGCTGAAATTCTTGACTGAATTCACTTGGGCTTCAAATTTCTTTGCTTGAAATTGGGCCTCAAATTTCAGTTGATGGGCTGCTGGACAAAGACTTCGCAGGCTTCATGGCTGAAGAAGAAGGCCCAAAGAAGCTGCTGGTTCTGTTGAAATCAATTCATGGGCTTCAATGGCCCAACTGCTGGGCTGAATTTGGACTGACTGAAGCTTGCAGATCTCGCTGGCTTCGCTGGGCCGTTGCTGCTGAGGTGGGCCTCCACAATTTCGTGAGGGTTGGGGGCACGCCGCTGGAGAAGACTGAAGATTGATGTCGCTGCAGCTGCTGGCGTCTTCAATCGTGGGCTTGCTGCGGACGTGTGGCGTGCAGCTTTGGTCAATACTCGGGCAGGAGAAGACCACGCCGGTTGATGAAGAACCGTGAAGATGGCCGACCAAAATAAAATCAGTGCAGGCACGCTGCCGCTGGAGGAGACTCGGACGTGTGGCGTTGGTGTTGCGGACGCAACGAAGGCTCGGTAAAACGTGGGCTCCTCTAGCTTCGGTCTTCGTGGCGTTGAGGAGACTCACGCGGACAAGTAGCCGACAGAGTCAACTAACGGTGGAATCGTGGACTGCTCGTGGACGATGGAGGACGCCTGGCAGTGCGAGGGAGTCTTGGTGTCATGCCCCGATCCTCGGTCACGTGCTCATCCTTATTTTATTTGGTCAATTTTAAACTTGCGATATCCCAGGACTACGTATCACCGACCCTTTCATTTATTAAGCACATGCGGAAGCAGTTATTAATCCCCAGACAACAAAACAATGGAATAGAAAAGTAGGGCCATAATTTCCACACTGAAATTCACAACCACTCTTTCCCACAAAGCACCTCATAATATATAATGTAATACTATTCACAGGGGTCTGATCAAACACTTCTCCACATATTATCAAGGTCTGACAAAACAAGATGGGATCTCAGTCCTCATCCGGGTCGTACTCAGGATCCTCCCCGTGGTCATCTTCTTCTCCAAAATGTTCCTCCTCATTTGGTTCCACATCAGGGTTCTCCTCTTCAGGTTCCTTCTCCTCAGGCTCCTCATCAGGGTCCTGAAATGGTTATTCAATAACCATTGAGACCACGTCTCAGCAAGTTCTACTCCCTAAGACTCGATTAGTAAACTAATACACCTTAGGACTGCCTACACAAAACACGAGTCAGAGGACTTACCTGTGCCTCAGATTCCACCTGCATATTAGCACAGATCAAATAGGCACCCAAGAAATCACATCACAGATCGAAGCATCGATCTAATCGACTTAACCGATTACACACCAAAAACATCATCCATGGTCATCTCCATTCCATCATTCAATTCGCAACATCAAATCAAGGCAATGATCAATCACATTAAATCACACTCAGATCAAATCATCAATCAATCGACCTAGTCGATTACGTGTCAATCAAACCATCTCATGGTCATTTCCAATCAATCGGTCAATTCACAACATCAGATCAAAGCAATGATCAATCGACCTAGTTGATTACATGCCATCACGACCCATGCTTGGTCGGCACATTCAATACTATCTATACGTCCGACCATAGTCCAGGACTGCACCCTAAGCTGATATATAGATAGTATAGCTCGCACTAAGCTGATAGGGTTAAGGTATACTGCTCTCACTAAGCTGACATATCGCCCGTAGGCTGATATAGTATACCGGTATACTGCTCTCGCTAAGCTGACATATCGCCCGCAGGCTGATATAGTATACCCCCGATGCTCACACTGAGCTGATAAAGTGTACTGCTCGCGCTAAGCTGACATATCGCCCGTAGGCTGATATAGTACACCAGTATACTGCTCTCGCTAAGCTGACATATCGCCCGCAGGATGATATAGTATACTATCCAACCGTTCAATCCATTCCATCTGATATCCTTCTCGATAAAAGAGCCGTGTGTGGGGACACGGTCGGCCTTAGCCAAAATATAATATTTTCCTTTTCATAACTCCCATATTTTCTATAGTCCACCAAAACACTTTTGGTGCTGTCGACCGACATCCGGTTATTTTCCAATTATTAATCAAAGATTATTCAATTAAAGAATAATTCCCAATTTCACAAATAATTCAATTCAGCATGAAATAGAGCTCAATTAAATAAACAGACTGCACCACGATCACCAGCATAAAATTCCGGTCGTCGGCTATCCTTGCCTAATTTCCGGAAAATAAATAATTTATTAAATTAATTTCGAAAATTAATAATTAAATACTAAAAATCCAATTTAGGCCCATAATGCCTAATTGGATGCCATAACGGATCGGGAAAAATCCTGAGATGCATTCAATAAATAGAAGTACGTCTCTACTTGCTAATAACTAAGTCTAACCACCTAACATGCATCATTAAGTCACTAATTTAATTGTCCTAAACTAATCTAACCACCTAATTGCACTTAATTAAATCTAACCAACCCTTAAGCATAATTAGCAAACTAAGAAAGCATTAGTGAGTAAAACTCACTTGGAAAAAGCGGAGACTGAATCACCGCGACGGCGATGTGACGGCGGCCGAAATCGGGCTTTCGACAACACCGGCGGGCTTGGACCGGGCCTTAAGCTTGGCCCAACAAATCTCAGCCCAACTGAGATTTGTTCTTGCACTGCACTGGGCTCGCTCTTGGGCTTGGGCTTGCTGCGATTGGGCCTCTTCGCGGGCTGGACTTGGGCTGAAGATGGACTTGAAACAAAACTGAACTGGGCCGGGCTTCAAGTGGCTGAGCTGCTGGGTGATTGGGCCCAGCTAGACTAAAATTCGCTGGGCTTGAAGACTGAAAATTTGGGCCGAGATTGCTGGCTTCGCTGGGCTTGAAACGGCCCTCAATTGGACCGAATTTTGCTGGGCTGAAGGCTGAGCTTGCGACTGGCTTCGTGCAAGCTGGCGATGAACGTCCGTGGGGATGGGAAGCAGCTTCAATCGCTGCTTAATTTACGTGGACGAGTGGATGAGCGGGCGAGTGGCAGAGAGCTGAGGGTGTGGGCGTGGCTTCGTGGACTTGGCTTGCGGCCTCGACAATTGAAGACCGACTGGAGTCTTCGGGCAGCTTGACGTTGGTCGCTTGGAGTTGAGTGTGGGGTCTTCGACGCTGGTTTGTTGACCGAAAACTGGCGTCGATGGAAACCGATGGAGATGAAGGGGAAATCGCTGGTGGACTTGGACTGGCGATTCAGGCGTGAGATGAGCTGCAACAAACGGTGGAGCGGAGCAGTCAAAGATGGCTTCGGTTTGTGGCTTCTGTGGTCGAGAGAGTTGAGGCGTGCGGACGTTGAGCAGAACAAAGCAACGAAGTCGTTGATGCTGAGGCGGCGTGGGCTAATGAACGTGCGGCAGAGGGGGAGTCAACAATGGGGAGAGCTTCATTGATTATTGACCCAACTTCTGCCGTGAGCTATCTCGACCGAGTGGAGCTGGACGAACCGCAGCAGCTTCAGTCAACACCTGTGGACTTCGCTTGAAGAATTTCACTGCAGTTGACCAAGAAAGCAAAAGATGGTGGAGCAGGGATGAGTTGGCCACGCGAGAGGGGCAAACGGCGAAGGGAGAGAGAAGGATTGTGGGGCTGAGTCTTTGGTGGAAATTACAGAGAAAACGGACGTTCAATCGACTTGAAGTTTCGCTGCCTCTGCTCTCCTTTACTGGTCACGCACGGGAGGGAGAGAAAGAGAGAATGGAGGGTCCCTTTAGCTTGATCTTTCCACAAAATATCTCCCACCTCACTCTAGGCCAAGTATTTATTCCTTGGCTGCCATTGAACCACCCAAGCTCCTTCTTGGACATGTGAATTGGTCCAAAATGGCTAAGGGAAGGGGGGCTACGAATTTTAAAATCATGGTTTCAAATTGGACACTCCTCCTATCTCAATTTCATCTCAAATTGGCCTCCACAAATTCAATTGACCTCTCAAGGCCTCAATCTCATCCTCTATGTCTCCCCCATCATTTTCAAGCATAAATTCCACCATTAAATCAATTTAAAGTCCAAATTAATGCTGCCCTTCTTTAAATCCGAATTTCACAATTTTTCGGGACATCTATTTCTTCGACAATTTCCCAAATTCGATGTCCAATCTGATGTAGAAAAAGTCTGCATAATTTCTATAGGTCCCCTTCACCTATAGCTCAGATTGAAAGTCGAAAATCTCTTCAATTCGGCCGATCTGAATTTTTGTTAAATTTCCGCGACGTCCGAATCGATTTTCCGTTAAAATCCCGGAATCTCTGAAAAATCTTCTGAGACTGAGTCGACGTTCCTGGAATTGATCGTGACATCGCAGAACTTTCAATTTATGAAATCGAACTCGAATTCACGGTTAATTTACATTCGACGCATTTTTAGCGTGACCTAAACTACTGGGTAGCTTTCAGAAATTTTTAGTGCAAGTGACCCGTGGTCGATTTTCTTCGAGCCACTATGAACCCACTCGACTCATTGGCGACTTTCGATTGTCGTGAAAATCTCGAGAATTCAAGTACGGACACAGGGTACCAAAACGATAAGAAAATCAGTATAGTGTTGGTCGATGGGAATTTTCCAATTTAGTGGTGTCACCCACGATTAGCCACGCATCTCAATCGAACCAACCTATATCTGATATCAAATCGATTTATATCTGTGCCGTAATGGTCTCGACAGATGGGCACGGTCGAAAAGTCGATTCATGGTCGAATTCTCAAGTCTATTTGCCTTAAAATTCTTAATGGCTTCCCCAGATAGTCTAGTTATCTCGAGAGTGATCAGCTCTGAGAACAGCCCTATAGGCGCGTCAATGAAATGCCCAATTTATTCAGCAGAAAACAGGGTCGAAAATCTGGGATGTCACACTTGGTCTTCGGTGGATGGCGTGGTTGACTGCCTCCGTTCCCGCGGCTTCTCTGTTGGTGTGGCGTGAGTGGCCGACCAAACTCGGTGAAGTCGTGGGCTTCCAGCGGTCAATCCATGGCTTCGCTGGTTTGTTTGTTAACCGAAGCAGAAGGAGAAGCAGGCAAGTGGCAGCGTCAGGGAAGCAAAATCAACTGAAGTGGAGGCGCTGGCTATTCTTGCTTCTGCTGGTCTCTCGATCTTCAAGCAGCGGTAATGGAAAGCAGAAAAGAGGTTGTCGCATGAAGGAAATGAGAAGGGAGAGAGAGGATGGAGGTGGACGGTGGGTAAGAGAATGCAAGGAGATAGAGATGAAAAGGGATGGAGGGTCCCTTGGGCTTGATTTTTCCACAAATATCTCCAAGACTTGGTCTTGGCCATGTATAATCCCTTGGCCTCCAATGAGCCACACCAACACTTCTTGCAACACCTCAAATGGTGCATTTTGGCTAGGCATGAGGGGGATTACGAAATTGGCATCATCTCCTGTCAATTGGACACTTGAAAAATCTCAATTCATCCTCATTTGGCTTCTATAATTTCAATTGGTCATCCATTGATCGCCCCGGCATTTTTCCTCATCTTTGAACCCATATTCCATCTCAATTTTGCATCCAAAAACCATCTCCAGTATTTTCTGCGCTAAAACAATCCGGCGACGACTTTTTTCCCAAAAAGTGTCAATTGTCAGAAAAATCTTCTAAGACTGAGTCGATGCTCCTAAAATTTATTGTGACATGGCCAAAACTTCAATTTCTGAAATCGGACTCGAATTGGCGGTTAATTTTCATTCGGCGCGTTTTTAGCGTGACCTAGACTATCGGGTAGTTTTCAGAACTTTTTAAGTGCAAATGACCCGTGGTCGATTTTCTTCGAGCCACTATGAACCCACTCGACTCATTGGCGACTCTTGATTGTTGTGAAAATCTCGAGGATTCAAATACGGACACAGGGTACCAAAACGACAGTAAGATCAGATTAGTGTCGGTCGACAAGAATTTTCCAATTTAGTGGAGTCACCCACGATCGGCCACACATCTCAGTCGACCAGACCTATCTCTGGTCTTAAATCGATTTTTAACTGTGTCACAATGGTCTCAAAAGATTAGCACGATCAAGAAGCCGATTCTTGATCGAGTTCCTAAGTCTATTGCCTTAAAATTCCTTAATAATTTTCCCAGATAGTTTAGTTATCTCGAGAGTGATCGGCTATGAGAATAACCCTATAGACGCGTTAATGAAATGCCCGATTTATTCAGTAGAAGACAGGGTTGAAAATTTGGGATGTCACAGGTCAATTTAGGAATGTTGACTTAGTCTCAGAAGAATTTTCGGAGATTCCGAGATTTTTACGGAAAATTGATTCGGACATCACAGAAAATTAACGGAAATTCAGATGGGCTTAATTGAAGGGAAAATGGATTTCCACACGAAGCTACTTGACGACAGGAAGGTGTGGAAATTTTGTAGGCTTTTATTCATCAAAATTGGACCCAATTTGGAGAATTGGCGAGAGATTGAAGTAAATTAGAGAAATTCGGAGCCTTGGTTTAGGGGGCTGCAATTTTGGTATTAATGTGAGTTTAGTATGAAATTTACTTGTTGGAAAGTAATAGGAGACCAAGTAGATAAGGTTGAAGGCTTTGTTGGTCAAATTCATCATGAATCAAGATATTTGTGTGGACTTTTGCACTCCATCCTCATCCATTACTCCCTCCTTCGTGCGTAGCCTCCCCGAACCGATCACCCTTCTTCTTTTCTTCATCTCCTTCGAACGGCACCAGCTCCCACGAAGAAAATCAGAACGGAAGCTTCATTTCTCTGCTCCACCGCTTCTGCCAGCATCACCTTCATGACTTCCCACCTTGTTGACCGAAGATCTTCAACTCCAGCAGCATACGTCCAACAGTAAACCACGAGCGACCTCTCTCAGCTTCGCGTCTCTTCTGTCAGCTCGCCCCTGCTCCATTTGTATTCATTCTTCCACTGTCCTCAGCCCACATGTCCCCTTCCATCCCAGTCAAACCAGCGAACCGAAACTACTTCTCTAGCCGGCTTGTTGACCGAAGCAGCGGCCACACATCCGAAGCAGCTGCTGACCAAGCCCCCTACGCGTCCGAGTTTCCTCCAGCTTTGGCCACGTCTTCAACACCAGAGTTTCTTCGAGTCAGCTCCGGCGCTCCTTCGAAGACCCAGCAACGGCGTCCCTCGGAAGCAGCCCAGCATCCCTGTAATTTCTACCGCAAATTGTAGCCCACCAGTCTGCTCGAGAATCCAAGTTGCGGCCCAGCAAATTGTTGTTTCTTTGCTTTAGTTTAGCAAGCCCGGAACAACCCAGTTTCAAGCCCGCAAGTTTTCTTCAGCCCATCTTCAGCCACTTGCAATCAAGCCCAGTCCAGTTTTGAAGTCCAATGAAACTAGAGGCTCGCTTGTTTCAGCCCATTATTAGCCCAAGTTCAGCAGCCTAGTGAATTTCGGCCCAGCCCGAAGTCAAGCCCAGCTTTTGCTATAGGCTTGCAAGGCTTTTGGGCCCGGCCCGAGTGCCCGTCGATACCATCGAAAATTCAATTTCGGCCGTCGTCGCGGTGTTCTGGTCTTCGCTTTGCCAAATGATTTTTACTCACTAATGCCTTCTTAGTTTGCTAATTATACTTAAAGGTTGATTAGATTTTATTAAGTGCAATTAGGTAGTTAGATTATATTAGATTAGTGATTATTAGATAATTGTGATGCATGTTAGTTAATTGGATTGTGCAATTAGCGAGTAGACACGTAATACTATTTATTGAATGCTTCTTGGGATTTTTCTGACCCTTATCGGATCTTAATTAGGCAATTCGGGCCTAAATGAAATTTTTAGGAATTAAATATTAAATTTTGAAATTAATTATTTAATTATTTAATTTCCGGAAATTCAACTGGGATGGCCAGTGACCGAGATTTTATGCTGATGATTATGGTGCGATGCGTTTATTTAATTGAGCTTTATATTGTGCTAAATTGAATTTATTGTATTTATTTATTTATTTTTCGAAATTCATTATTTAATTATTTATTTTCTGGAAATTCAATCGGGATGACCAGTGACCGGAATTTTATGCTGATTATAGTGGGGCTTTCTGTTTATTTAATTGAACAGTGGTTTGTGAAAATTTAGTGAGTTGATGAGTATGTGGGGATTTATCCCAAAATTGATCAGTGTTGGTATTCAATTAGAATTTGACTATGAAAGGTTGTGAGTAGAACCTCGAAAGCTGCCAAAGTATGGCTGTGCCAGTGAGGCCAAGTTTTGCCATCGAATTTTTGAATCGGTCGCGCCCATTGGGCTGTAAATTGCCACCCGATAGGGGTCGCGCCTGATAAGGTCATGATCTGCTACTTATCAAAGGTCGCGCCTGATAAGGCCCTAATCTGCCACCTATCAAAGGTCGCGCCTGATAAGGCCCTAATCTACCACCTATCAAAGGTCGCGCCTCATAAGGCCGTAATCTACCACCTATCAAAGGTCGCGCCTGATAAGGCTGTAATTTGCCACCTATTAAAGGTTACGACCATTGGGCCGTAATTTGCCAGCTAAAGAATGGTCAAGTGAGACCGTAAAGCCATTGAATATTGAAAGTTGCCGAGTGGGACTGTGTTTTCCACCTATACTTAAGTTGTGTCCTAAGGACCATGATTTGTAATTGGGAATTGAGATGAAATAATTGAAATGATCGGAAATATGGTCCGAATGACATGTAATCGACTAGGTCGATTGATTATTACTTTGATCTGGTGTTGTGAATCAATTGACTGAATGGAAATGACCGTGAGTGGTCTTGTTAACGTGTAATCGATTAGGTCGATTTGATCGATGCTTCGATCAGTGATGTGATTGATTGAGTGCCTATTTGATCTGTACTAATATGCAGGTGGAATATGATATCAAGGTAAGTCTTCTAACTCATGTTGTGCATAGGCAGCCTTAAGGTGTATTAGTTTACTAATCGGGTCTTAGAGGTAGAACTTGCTGAGACATTGTCTCAGTGGTTATTGAATAACCATTTCAAGACCCAAATGAGGAGCCTAAGGAGGAAGAATCTGACGAGGAGATCCCTGATGAGGAACCCGAAGAGGAGTAGGTGGAGAAGGACCCCGAGGATAACCCCGAGTACAACCCAGATGAGGATTGAGATCTCATCCTGTCTTGTCAGACCTTGTCTGCATGTGAATAGATGTTAGATTAGACTTACGTATATATAGTATTGTAGAATACTATGAGATATGTGTAAAAATATGTGGTTGTGAATTTTCAGTATGAAAAATATATGGCATGCTTTTCTATTCCATTGTTTTATTGTTTGGGGTTTTATAACTGCTTTCGCATGTGCATATATAAATAAAAGGGTCGACAATACATAGTCCTGGGATATCGCATTTTTAAAATCGACCAAAAGTAAGGGATGTGCGCGTGCTTGAGGATTGGAGCGTGATAGTGACATTATGGGACACAACACGACCATGAGAGTTCAAGATTGGATCGTGAAAATGATTTTTGGGCAAAGGAAGAGAACCTGAAGGCATATTAACAAGAAGGTTTGTACGAACATGTCAATCTCAAAAATTGCAGTAGCATTGCATTCCACTCTAGTCTTTTGACTGGTGATGAAGTTCATTCGAAAGGCTTTGATCTCAGTATTAATTTAGCTAAATGGCCCCAATTATTTGTAGAGTAGCTCTTTTGAGTTGCTCCTGACCCCATCCAAAATCCCATCCATGCTTTCGTTTGTGAGCAAAATGAATATGCTTTTTCCATAATATTAGCATGATGCGAACCACTTACATATCCCATTTGCTAAAGAATTATTAAAACTTGTGTTAGGGAAATAGGAGAAAGATCGAGTCAAATCCCTCCCAGATGAAGTATTAGGAGCACCACCTAATGGTTGACATGATTTAGGTAGAAGCACTCAAAGTCAATAGAGATTAAGAGTTGTTTCAAGTCATATTTACAAGTATCAACTTGTTTGGTATGTATCTTCCTTGTTTTATTTGTACAGAGGTCTTGGAACATGCCTTGCCCCATATATGACTATTGTAGACTCCAGAATTGTCGATTTCATGTTCTGAAGCTGCCATTATTTCCCTTTTTCCCTTTTTAGGGTGATTTTAGTAATCTTGAAGAGACATTTATTCAACTAGGAGCATGATACACCGTAGACAAAAGGAAAGTATGAGATCTTTGGGTTACACTGGAAAATGCTATCACTGGCAGGACGCAAAGAGTATACACATTAACTAGTACAACAAGACACTTTCTTTTTTGACAGAGCAACGATATGCACTTTTAGTAGAACTTCAAATTGAGAGTAACAATTAATAGAGGCTGGCATCTGTTGTATTCAACATAGAAAATGGCTTAAGGCTCCATAATATCAGCACTCTAGCTCAACCACGACTATTCCCTCGTTGCAAGCAACTTTAACCTAGTAGGGCGAAAGCCACGAAAATGCGAGACGATGGATATGGAAGATTCTATCTTTGTACTGAAACTGCAGAGCCTATATGAATGTCTTTATAGTGGCATTGGGAAACCCTGGACCATCATAATAGCTTATTATTGTCAAAGCACGGATATAACGAGGAAATGAAGCATTTAGAGCAGGCATTAATGGTACCTGCATGATCTTTTCTGATATGTAGTATTCCAAATCCTTCCCTGACTGAATTTTAGTGCGTGCTGTATGCGACATAATGTCGTAGTCATTCACAAAATGACAAAGAATCCAGGGACATAAACAGTCTTATCCTATGGTAACTTATGGAAAATCTGGAAAGGATAGAGGCGATATTTTCATTCGACTGCTGTCACTGAAGCTGCATTCTAGAGCATGCTATAACTGCAAACTCCCACAATGCATACCTAAAGCCATTTGCATTCCATACATGAAGAGTCTCCTCCTTTGAATCGGGGATTACTATAGGCAGATCAAGATGCACACATATGGCAGTAACATTGTGCTCGTATCTCTGGAGTGTTTGTACACATTTTCTGCCTTTATTGTCCCAAACCTAGACTTGTTATTCGATGAATCATATATCAATTGATCTCATTCTAGTAATGCACGGATGTATTAAATTAAGAGCGATAAAAGTTTGCGAACCTTAGTAGTGTAATCATTCAAACCACTCAGTAAATAAAGCATATCAGGCGTGGAGAAGTAATCAACAAGTTTCAGACGATTCTCATGTGCATCCAAAGTAAACTTAGGCGCAGAGGAGTGAACATTCCAAATCTGCAACAAATGTGAATCATATTGAGAGTATAAATAGTGTATTTGGAAATTGAAATATGTATTATACTAAGAGCAAGACCTCCAAAATGAGTACTTTTATAGTTCCATCAAGTGATGCACTTGCAAAAGTGTTAGGATCTTGAGGATCAAACGCTACTCGCATCACACAATGTGGACGTCCTTCAAATGTCTGAGTATGCATCCAGTCCTTCTCCCTGTCCCGGAGCTTTATATGTGACATCCCTATTTTCCAATTCTATTTTCAATAAATTGAGACGGGCATTTCGTTGGCATGCATATAGTTCTTTTCCTTGAGTCGGCCACTCATGTGAAAACTAGTCTATCGGGTGAAGCC
Organism: Eucalyptus grandis x Eucalyptus urophylla; assembly: GCA_028830015.1. Taxonomy (NCBI): domain Eukaryota; kingdom Viridiplantae; phylum Streptophyta; class Magnoliopsida; order Myrtales; family Myrtaceae; genus Eucalyptus; species Eucalyptus grandis x Eucalyptus urophylla. Next base: position 32,053,346 of record CM054193.1, on the reverse strand, counting down.
GTTAAGAGTTTCTAATGCATCAGACTCGAGAATTTGACCAAGAAACGATCTTTCGATCGAGTTAATCTGCAAGGGTCATTACGGCACAATTAAAAATCGATTAGAGATCGGAGATAGGTCGACTCGATAGAGGCATGTGATCAGGTGTGGGTAATTCTACCAGATTGCACAATTCTTGTCGATCGGTACTAGACCGGCTTTTCTGTCGTTTGGGTACCCTGTGTTCGTATTTAAAACCTTGAGATTACCCCGACAACCAAAAGTCTCCAATGTTTCAAAGATGTCCATTGTGGCTTGAGATGATCACCACAAGTCAAATGTATGAAAATTCCTAAAGGCTACTCGGTAGGTTAGGCCGCGCTAGTATCGTGCCAAAGTGAAATTAACTATGGAATTGAGATCGAATTCAGAAATTGGGAGTCTTGGTGTGTCACAAGTCATTTTAGGAATATTGACTAATCTTCGGAAGATTTTTCATGCAAGCCAAGTTTTTCAGAAAAATAATCAGAGAATGGCTAATTTGGCTCGAGAAATTAGTAGGCCCGCTTTTGGTCGTATTTTTGGGACTTAAGTTGATCCTATGGACAAGTGAAGATGTGAATTGAAGTGTGATGACATTGAATTAATTTTATGGACTTCAATTGGACTCGATTGGAAGAGAATTTAAGGGAATGGAAGAAATTAGTGTACAAGATTTTAGGCCCTAGCGGAAAATGAAATTGGACCCATTGGAGAAGTTGTGGAGAATTTGAGTGAGTGGAAAATGATATGGGATGATGTCATGGTGGGCCATTTTGTTGGGTTAAAGAAAAAGAAAAAAAAGAAAAAGGAAGTGGTCCATCTCCTTCTCTCTCCTTCCTCTCTCTCTTCCGTTGGTTTCTCCTCCATTGTTGTTGTGCGAAGATCAAAGAAATTGCAGAGAAGAAGAAGCTGGAGCAGCTGGCCGCCCCTTCGCCGCACGCTCGGCCGCTCGTCGCCGTCATTATCGCTCGACACACGCACGCCGTCGGTGCCGCACCTCCTCTGCCCGCTCGCCGACCAGCTTGCACGCTGCTCAGCCTCGATCGTGCGACCAGGACTCCAAGGCGTCATCTAGTTGCTGCCGCCGTCGCCGGGAGTCCCACCGAAGCCGCCGCCTCGCCCGCCAAGCTGCAGCCGCCACTTCTCTGCCATTCTCCGCCTCCCTCTCGCCTGTCCTCGCATCGCAGCTGCTGCATCAGTCGTGCCGGAGCCGTTTGGCCACCTCCAGCCACCGTTCGAGCCCTACCTAGGTTCGGTTCGACCCCTCAACCTTCCCTGGTCCTTCCCCATCTCATCCAAGCACTGGATCTACCCTTTCTTGGCCTCAAACTGTAGTGGACAGCAACCAAGAAAATGGGTATGGCAGCGGACGTTTGGCCCATTTTGGCCGCCTTCCCAAGCCCAGATGCTTGGCCCGCCTTGAGGAAAGTCGATCCTCGCGTTGTCCTTGTCGTTTTGGTTCACTCGGTTTGCTAATCCGGTGAGTTTAGCTCACTAAACCTTGATTAGAGGGTTAATAATGCTTTAGGGGTGCTTAGTTTATGTTAAGTGTTATTAGGTGGTTAGTTTAATTTATTTAAGTGTAGATTATATTAAGGTGTTTGATTAACTTAAATTGTGTTTAATTTAAGGCTAAGTTAGTGGTTATATTAATATAAGCTTTGATGTGACATAAATGAATTTACTTTTGATTTATTTAAATATTTCGAAATTATTAAATAATTTAATAATATATTATTATTCGAAATTATTAAAATATTATTATTTAATTAATTTAGGAATAAATTTAATTATTTATTAAATTCCGAAAATTTTGTCAGGACCCTAAATTCTCAGAATTTCGTGCTAATCGCTGCTTTGCATTTAGAAGTTGAATTTGAAGAATGGATGTGGCAAGTTGAGTGTTGATTGTGATAAATATGGATTTTATTCATAAAATTCCAAGTGTCGGGTTTTGATGCAAAAATTGGATTTTTAATGATTATATTAAATAGTGGGGTTTGAAAAAGTGAGATATTGGCTTTTTGATTCGAAATTAGCGTGTCCCCACACACGTGAGTAATTTCTGGAATATTTTTAATAAGAAGAAAAATGGCTGGGATCACTATTTTAAGTGGAAGCGTTGAGTGAAAGGCAAAGTGTCCTGGGGCCGAGTATGATTTGGCTGTGTGATAATTAAGAGGAATTGTCCTGGGTTGTTGAGCCGGACTTGCCCCTATATGGGATGCCCACGTGGTGGATGCGGGTCGCAGTAGATTCTGGGCCCATGCTCCTTTGGGAATGCCGTCGACGTACTGACGAAGCCACGCTCCAAGGTGGGGAGGCGATGCCTGGCTATATGCTAGTAGATAGCCGAACTGCGAGTAGGCTATGCCTTTGTGTGGCAGTGAATAACAATTGGAATGCATGTTGAGTGTTGTTGATGTGTCGGATTATGGGACGAAATTGTGTGGCATGAAATTGAACGTGTCATAACGATTTAGTCTTATAATCAGGACCCCCGCAGTTGTTGGTTATATGAAAGTGAATGCGTTCTGGTTTTTTAAGTTCCTATTACTTTCTATGATTGAGTGATTTGAATTGTGCTAACCTACAGGAAGGAATTGAGGCGAGGTAAGTTCTCTGTGTGACGTGGCTAGACCACCCTTGGGCGCATTTTCTTTCTAATAGGGGTTTAGGGGGTTGAACTTGCTGAGACATTGTCTCATCCCGGTTTGGGGATTACAATTTTAGGTCCTTGGTGGACGAAGCGGCTAGATAGCTTTGGTTGACCTTGAGAAGTTGCAGAGGTGAAGTCATGAGGATTGGAGAATGTGTCCGACTTGTAGATCGTAGGACAATTCCTTTTTAAGAGCCGGTCTTTTGTAGACTATTGGCCGTAAACCTCTATTTGTAATTCTGTTGAATTATGAAAGTGTTATGTTGTGATTTTGTTTCCTGCTTTTCTATCCCGTATTTTATTGTCAGGGGTTTTATAATATGCTTCCGCATGTGCATTAAAGATTTGATTGGGTCGGCGACTTAACCTGAGAACGTCGCATTTGAATGACCATGGTGGGATGTTGGCACGCTCGAGGTTCGAGGCGTGACATTATAACCACGTCATCCAATGCTGATAGCACATAGGAAAAGTAGGATGGACACCCACGCATCCGATATAATCTTTACGCGCTTGGAATTCTTTGATCTTCTCCATAGTGCTATAGTCGTACACACTAATAAACACATCGTCCGATGCAACAATTACCCAGTGCTTGCTAGGGATGAATGTGGCAGACCTCACTGCAAATATGACGAGCATTATAGATTAGGATTGACAATTCTCTGGTTTGGCATCACGAACCATAAAAAACGCTCGAGCATGGACGAATTTAATCTAGTGCGTTCTGATATTTACCTGGTGACTCAGCCACCTTGAATGTTTTCTTAGTAGTCTGAAATACCACCAAATAATGTCGACGTCAATTAGAAAAATAAGATCAATATAAGTACTTATTGTCAACCAAACACTAAGTAATGATGAACAAACTGGAGATTTCTACGTAATGTGAGCTGGGAAAGCAGAGGAGGCTGTTATTTACCTGGGATCGGTAGTTTCAAAATTAGACAGTTTCTGAATGCAAGCTTACAAGAATCCTGCATGACAAATAGCATCATTCCGGTAAGAAACTTATAATTAACATCCTTAAGCTTGGTTAAGTCAACATAGACATATTATTAAGCTTCCTTTGTAACCATGCTAGAGCAATGAATGATAAAAACAAAAGAAGCAAAAGCAAATACCCATCACCATGGTTCTGTCAGATGGAACTCAACAAATTCAGCCTGCTCCGACCTTTGAACAATCTCATTCTGGTGCAGGAGACATCAACTAGTTTCTCAGATAGCGAAGTGCACATAATATCCATGAATAGGCTCATCGTAATGTGATAAAGTCAATCAAATCTGCAAACTTGAGGTGAGGACACCTGGAGTGCCATAACTTGGCACGCCGGGACACTTAAGTGCCATAACTTTAAAATGGTACACTTAAGTGCCATCATCGGAGCAAAATGGGACACTTAAGTGCCACTCCGGCGAAAATCCGGCCAAATGGCTGACGTGGCAATTTTCCGGCGAGTTTAGTCCAAAACGGCGTCGTTTTGCACGCTGACGTGGCGGAGAAAACGCAAAAACGACGCCGTTTCGTGTCTACGTGTAAATAATAATATAAAAATTAATTAAATTATAAAGTATTCAAAAAATTTAAAAAATTAAGAAAAATTTAAAAAATTAAGAAAAATTTAAAAGTTTTAAAAAATTAAGAAAATTAAAAAAAAAAAGGGGGGGGAGGTCGAACGGGCGGCTGAGGGTTGAGCCCTCGCCGCCGCCGCCTCCCCGCCGTCGCCGAGATGGGCCGGCGACGGAGGGGGGAGGGTCAGCCGGGGTCGCCGGCCCCCGGCCGATCGACGGCGAGGGCTCGCAGCCCTCACCGGATCGCAGCGAGGGCCGCGACCCTCGCCCCAGATCTGGGCGAGGGCTCGCGGGCCCCTGGCCAGGGCCCGGCGACCCCGGCCGACCCTCCCCACTCCGTCGCCGGCCCTTCCCGGCAGCAGCGGGGAGGCGGCGAGGGCCCGCGAGCCCTCGCCGGATCTGGGCGAGGGTCGCGGCCCGCGCCCTACCGCGACCCTCGCCCAGATCCGGCGAGGGCTCGCGGGCCCTCGCCGCCTCCCCGCTGCTGCCGGGAAGGGCCGGCGACGGAGTGGGGAGGGTCGGCCAGGGTCGCCGAGCCCTGGCCAGGGGCCGGCGAGGGCTGCGAGCCCTCGCCGTCGGTCGGTCGGGGGCCGGCGACCCCGGCCGACCCTCCCCCCTCCGTCGCCGACCCTTCCCGGCGACGGCGGGGAGGCGGCGGCGGCGAGGGCTCAGCCCTCAGCCGCCCGTTCGACCTCCCCCACCCCCCTTCTTTTTTTTTTTTAATTTTTTTTTTTAAAATTTTCTTATTTTTTAAAATTTTTTAAAATTTTGTAAAATTAAAATTTTTAAAATTTTCTTTTTTTTTAAAATTTTTTTTTTTAATTTTTATGCTGATTTGGAGCTCCGGCGAGCCACGTAGGCAAAAAATAATAATAAAAAATTGCCACGTAGGATTTCCGGCAAGGGTCGCCGGAGGTGGCACTTAAGTGTTCCACTCGAAAAAAAAAAGTGGCACTTAAGTGTACCGTTTGGAAGTTATGGCACTTAAGTGTCCCGGCGTGCCAAGTTATGGCACTTGCGCTGTACTTCTGCCGGAAATGAAAATAGAAGAGCTAAGTAACAGGGATTGTGTACCTCGAACTTGAATGCAGTAGACTGTTACATGCCAAATGACAGAAGCCAAATCAGACAATGAAAACTCCGAGCACTAATGTAGGATGAAACAAAATTGCTTCTTGAGAGATGAAGTATATAAATAGAACCTGAGATTGTTAAGTGTGTTTCCTTTTAATTTTCTCTCTTTAATAAATTCAGAGGGAAAAAACAGTCATAGATAACTAACCATTTTCTTGTGTAATGAGCAAATGGATAGCATCTTGTTGTCATCCCATGCCTTCACTGCCGTCCATTCAGCTCACTAGTCGAAAATAGACATTGTGATCATAGTCCATTGATTGTTCAAGGACTCTTCTAGTTGATCGATCTTACCCTCAAATGATGAGGTGAGGCACTCCTCAACGTGTCCTGTTATCGGGAAGTAATAGACTGAGTATTTAGTCCTCACAGACCGAGGAGAATAAGAATAATTATTAATCTTACTTACTCTTCATTTTGCTCCACGTGACATTCCCCTCCTCCTTCAATTTGGAGAAAGCATATATGAAAGTAGCGCGTGGGAAAGTAATCAGTCGAATCAAGAACATTCTATTGGAAACACTTTGAGCCTAATGTCATCATATGTGACAAGCCAATTTATCGGGAAAATAGTCAGTTTTTCAACCATTCTCTCAAAATGCATATCACAATGTACATGCTGCATATTAACATGGTGGCAATAGTGTCCCACAACCAAATAGCATTACCATTTAGAGCTTGCACATGAGAATCTTTGTACGATCCAACCTCGCATTCTCGTCCCTTAATCTGTTTTCATGCTATATATCATCATCAAACCAGATAAAATCCTCTATGATTCTTTAATTAACAAAGAATGCTGACAAATTTCAAGCACATTACAAATAATTCTTCATAAAATTCAGTTTAGTCACATCAGTAAATAGAAGAGAGGAAATATACTTCGTATAAAGATGAACCGAAAATAAGAAAGGGTAGTGGAACAAATAACATTATTTCGATAAGAATAGAAAGTCTTGTATTTTCAAGACAACGTTCAGCATTTGTATTTTCAATAAATAACAACTTTAATCTTGATCAATCGGTGCTCTTGAAGTTATTATTGTCATTTAAATATATTGCCTTGATCACTTCGTCCTCTTGAGGTTATTCATGCTCTTGATGACATCTTATGTGAGATAAAAGTGTTTAATACATAACAAAGTTAAATTATTAGATTGCAAAATTAACACACATAAGTTAAGGATTATTTTTTCTCTGTTATCATTATCAATATCTGTCAAGGGTTGATCATTTGGGATCAAGATCATGCGGCGACTTAGCCTTCCTTGGATCGATGGGGTGCTTAAGCTTGCCTGCTCACCCAAATCGTAAATAGAGAAAGTCTGGAGAGAGAAGCTTTGGGAGAGAATAATTTCTATTGTCAAAACGTTTGGATGGATGCAAATGAGGGGAAGAGCTCCCCTATTTATACAAGAAGCTCTCTAATAAAAACTGTTGATCGATCCTAGATCTAACAAAAAAATTGCATCTCTTCATCTACTAACTACTAGCATCTATGCTAAGAATGCTCTAGAACTTAGGATAATTATTGTATTGGCCGTCCTTGAGAATGTCTAGGAAACCCTAGGCGACTTTGGACGGTCTTCTTGGATAAAATATGGTCCTTTCGTTATGGGAACCTCAACATTGTGATACTAAACTAAAGCTTTCTCCTCTTTTTAACAAACAAAGGCAAAGAGGATTTCTATTAAAAATATTAGGGGTGATCGGTTTCCAGTTCGATTTGGTTCCACCTAGGAACCGGAACCAAACTGGGAGGACCGGTTTTCAATTTTTGGGACCGAGACCAAACTAAATGGTCTTTGAATCAGGAAACAATCATTTGGCCAAAAAAAAAAATAAAAATTCTTTAAAAATGTAGTCGTTACTATTTTAGGGTTTATTGTTGTTTTTAAAATATATATATATATATATATATATATATATATAATATTTTTTTAAAAAAGAGTTGATTCGGTCTGCTGGTCCAATCTCCTCCTGGATCTAGGAACTGGATTGACACCCTCCAGGAACTGAACCAAACCAGTCCGGTTTTACTCTGGTATGGGTAGTTCCTGGTTCGATTGATCCAATGTGCTTACCCCTAAAAAATATGAGGAGAATGCATGCTCTTTATCAATATAAAGTCAAATGCACTGAAGGCTAACAATAATAATAAAATCAAAAGTTGATAGTTGTATATTTGTGATTGTGCAATCTGAGCACCCGAAGTTTCATTTGTTAAATCAAATACCATGGCTTTCCTCGCCGACATCACAGATCGTTTTTGGGTTTGCTCAAGCATTCCATGTACGCCTTTCGCAGCTCCATGTTCACGCCAAACATTTTCTGGTCGGAACTGAATCATTCGAGTTCGTTTGATTAGCTTTTGAACATTTTTCTCAAGCCTCATCACAATCATTCATTCAGAAACATTTGCCTGCGAAGGCGTTGCATCGAGTATGTACTAATTACCTTGATGAGTTCCTCAGACAAGCCAGAAGCTCCGTGCAGCACCAAGGAGACTCTCTTTCTTGGTCCTAGGGAAGGGGAAATATTGACGGATGAAAGGAAGCAAGGACAGAATCCATATTGGTTGATGCTAATCAGCACTTGGTGTAACTCTTCGAAAATATATGTTTTGCCATTAAAAGATGAATCTCTCACTAGACAATTGGTGGATGCTAATCAGTACTTTTCACGGGATAAAAGATGGTCGTTTTGGCGCAAGCTCAGCTTCACAATGATGCAATTCTAACAGAGAGTTCGATACTATTCTTTGAGGGGCTGCATGGTCACTCGGGGCTTGAAAACTAGTGTATGCTTGAATGAACTCTCAAGGCAAACATGTAAAAAGCTTCTCTAGTAGTTTACTGCTTAAGCAAGACAAACTCAAACCGGGATCGGCCTTTTCATCATTTGTTCTCAGCCGATAATGAAGTTCACTCGTGGAAGATGATACGCAAGTTGACAAATACAGGAACATATGAGGAAGCTTTATATGTAGCGAGATATAGTATATGATTCCTGCCATCTCTAATAGCTTAACCTTCCAAAGAGATGGCCAAATTAAATTTCTCCCATCCTCTCTCACCCGTTTATGGATCCTTTTCTTCGTCCGTCTTGGGTTTCTACAAATTCTTCTGCAATCTCTCTTTCGGCCTATATGGTTTATTAGGTATTTCTATGTACCTAAATATTTCATGCGCTTGTAATCGTATGTTTCCTATCAGATCAACAGAGCTGATTCTAGGACTCTTCGATTCACTCAGAGCAAATCAGGGGAAAGGGAAAACAGGGTATACAAATACTTCTCAATATTCTTGTCATTTCTGCCGCTATCACTCGATTTGGGGATATTCAATGAAAAGTGCAGTTGATTCTTTTCTTTCCATGTTACCACGTATCTTGGATGACTAAGGCCAAGTCAAAGACTAACCAAAACACGAGCAATTCCGGGAAAGGAGGAAAGAAGGTAATACTATTACTCAAATATTTTTCTTTTTGTTTGAGATTTCTCATGTTTCCTCTTCACCTCAAGGCCTTTTGTCTGTTATCTTTGATTCTGTGCCTTTTATATTCCCTGGGTAGTTCCAGATAGTTGAAACTTAGCAGCAATTAGTAAGACGCGCTTAGAAAGCTAAAAAGGCGCAAGACGCATTACCTCTAAAATGTAGACAGCACTTCCTAAAACTAAGAGCCTGGAAAAGAGATTTAGTTTCAAAGATGTGGAAAACAAAAGGCTGAAAATCTTAAAGACGAATATCCAACAAATGCTAGTTTTTTTTTTTTTTTTGACATTCCTCGGGATCTTATTACACTTCTTTATGGGCTGTTTCTTTTTTCTTGCTTGACTTTCCAGATTCCACATTCCAGAATGAAGCTCGCCTAAAGACAAAAGCGGATGGTCGTGATATTCCTGATGAGGATATGCTGCAATGAAATCGGATAAGAAGATGAATCATTTTGCGAGCCTAAAGAGTTGGAGTACTCTTTAATTCTTTCTTTTGAGATGGAGAGGTATTTTCCTTTTTGGATGGTAGCCTAGTTATGTGAAGGACGACTTTTTCGACTCACTTGCGACCGGTCCACCTAGGCCATGGAAGCCCAAATTATCTGAAGAAAGTAAGTTGGATATAGAGTCATCACTTCATGATTCTTCCGGTGATTATCCAATGTTTGTTCTCTTGTTATTTTCTAATATTTTCTTGACTTGGTCCTTAGACATTTGGGTATTTTTAAGTGCACCGAAAGAGTCACGGCAGCTGAAGGTCAAGGCTTGGTGGCAATCCAAACGTCTTTTCTAACTGGAGAAAATGGTAATGCAGGGAGATGCCGAACACATCCTGCTTTCTCTATGGGAGGCTACTTATACTAGATACATACATTTAGAGCTCTGCAAAGTGATTGTTTTTTCCCCTTAGCTTTGTGGAATATACCGATGTCTTAAGAGAGGGATTGCAAAGAATGTTTTTACTTGCACATTTGGTTTAGCTCTTTTCCCCCTCTTTTGCCAGGCTCTAAATCTCGTCACATGGTTGTCAATGGTCCTTAAGACTAGTAGAACTTACCGGCAAATCGGAAGTTCATCGATCATTCTATCAAATCTTGGCAAGACAACACTAGAGATTTCAAGAACGCAATGTCAGACTGAAAAACCCAAACTCATCCTGAGGTGGGCGACTGATAAACTTCTTATATTGTCTACATCCCAGCTCAAATCAAAACGTCAGCACATATATGCTCCTTCCACTGTTTTGGCCAACGATACTCTCCTTCCTTTTTTAGGCCAAGGAAATGCTCCTTCCTTGACCTTCAAATTTTCAGCCATCAAGCATCGACGTGGTAGAACGACCACCAAACAAGTTAAACCACAAACCAATCTTTGATTCGAAACATTTTGTAAAGGTACGTCCATTATTTGGCTCACGGTCTGCAACTACTGCACTGAGCAACGTAGTGTTTAGAACCCATTCTTATAACCTTCTATTACTTGTCATATTAAAGGTTCAATAATCAGCGAAATAGCACTGATATCGACATGCGACATACAACACAATACGACACGTTGATATGTCATTTCTAAAAAAATAAAGAATTCCAACATATTGTACTATGTTGTATATTAAATGTATATTTTTATATACACATGATAAATTATCATTTTAATAATTATTTCAATCAAATTAATTTGATTCAAATTTACAAATAAATAAATAAATAAATAAATAAAGGCCTAGAATGAATTTACACTAAAAACATTAATTCACCATTTGATAATATCATTCATTATTTCGAATTGGCAAATTCAACTACATTCTATTATAATAATCCATAAAACTTAGATAAAAAAAAAGAAAAAGCAATCTACATTCCACTATTAAATTTAATATTTAATAATAAGGTGAATAAAAAAAAGCAATTCACATTTCACTATCAAATATAACATTAAGTAATTTATCTACATTATTAACTCGATTTGCTTGTTTCTTCCTTTTCTTTATTTTTTACTAACAAATTTACATTTTAACCCCTAATTTATTGAAGGGTAAGTGCAATTGAAGTCCTAAAATTTGTTAAGAAAGTGCAATTGAGTCTTAAAACTTGCAAAGAGTACAATCAAATACTAAAATTTATCAAATCAATTCAATTGAATCCTAAAATTAACACCGTCAAACTTTCTAACGGAAAATGCTGACTTGGCACTGACATGGCATTTTAAATGATTTTTTCTTTTCCACGTGGCTTTTTAAAATTATTTTTATTCAATTTTTAAAAACATAGATTTAAAAACTAAAGAAGAAAAATTAAAATTTATTTTTTAAAAAAACTATTAAAAAATGGCAGTGATGGTCGCTTCCACCACCCATCGCCAGAGGGGCTGGTGACCCTCGCCAAGCTCGGGCGGTTAGGCTCGAGTGCCCAGATTTGGGCATGTTGGCCCTCACGGGAGGTCAGCGAGGCTCGCCCAGGTCTAGGCAATCACCAACCCCTTTGGCAATGGGCGGCAGAGGTGGTGGAAGCACCCATGGTTGCCATTTTCATTTTTTTTAGCAGTTTTTTAAAATAAATTTTAGCTTTTCTTTTTTATTTTTAAAATCTAATTTTAAATAAAATTAATTAAAAAACCATGTGGAAAATAAACATTTATTTAAAATGCCACGTCAGAGCCACATCAACATTTTCCATTAGTAAGTTTGATGATGTTAACTTTAGGACTCAATTGAACAAATTTAATAAGTTTTTAGGACTTGATGCACTTTTAGCAAGTTTTAGGACTCAATTGCACTTTCCTAGTAAGTTGACCTTGTGTATTTCATAATGGTGTGTCGGAATGTCGGACTCGCATGTCACTAGCATGTTTGGAGTGTTGACCAAGTGTTGGATGTCCGACACCTATCGGGGTGTCCAACACTAGCACAAAAGCTCCTGAGAGTGTAAATACTTCCTAGATGATTAGCGTCATCAATTTCAACTCAAATGTTATGCCTGTAACTACATCAAGCTTAGCCAATACAAATTGACCAAAAATAAGATTAATTCACCATCAAACCCACAATTTTATCGGATTGACTTACCGATATTACTTTTATCATTAGTGCAATGGGACCTCAATAGACAAGTCTGCTACTTAAAAACCACTAAACCCTTCTAACAAATCCAAAGACCACTAGTCAAACCTAACATTGTTGGAGAAAACTTCCTTATTGTTTTAAAGTTGATAAAACGTTTCTATCAGTCTAGTTTGAAGACTTCCAAACTCAAGTGTTAAAGTCTAAAGAATTCTAGATTCTGTCGTCAAAGTTTGAAGACCGCAAGACTCAAAACTCAAAGTTTACTCTCATTGGCAGTTTCCATACCCACAAAGATAATACTTATCCAGATGTGAGTTTATCTTCAAAGATTTAGTCCGTATGGTTTGTAGAATATCTTACGGCTGAAGATAGCACATCGTGATCCATTATTTTTATTAGAATCAATTCGGATAATCAAATCTGTTGAAGGGCGAAGTATACTTGGAATGTTTAAATTATGGAAACCTAGATCTTGATTGTATGGGCGAGCAGGATTGGTAGGCTATCATCATATTCCTTAAATGACTCGAGATCTCCTTAATTGATTATGTCCAATAGGTAGATTGGAATAACTTATTTGGAAAGTGCCAACGGTCATGAAGGCATGAAGTAGTATATAAGGAAGACACTCAAGTTATTCAAGGGTGTGCGTGAAAGAAGAATTTCAAAGTCTGAAGCTCTTAGTTTTTTGTTATTTTAATCGTAGAGCTTTATTTGTACCCAAAAGAGGGATCAAACACTTGTGAGACATCATTACCCTTTACCAAAAAAAAAAAAAAAAAAACACTTGTGAGACTTTGAAGAAGTGTAGTAGAGTCTCTACAATGTAAAGTCAAGGACATAAGATTGTAATATCTCTTTTGATCCTTAGTGAAATCCAGTCAGTGGGCTGCCAGCGCAGGAAAGTTGACATAAGCTTCTGAACCACTATAAACATTGTGTTTCTATTCTCTTTCTCTTAAACTCCTTATTTCAATTTATAGCTTTATATAACTGTTTACTACTGTTTACATCGCTAGCAAATTTTTTTTTTTTTGAAGTTTTGTAAAAATTTCTTTATCACTTATTCACCTCCATTTAGGTGATCTTACTAGCCCTTTCAATTGGTATTAGATCTTGTGTGCTCGTTTTATTGAAGTATCTTTACTTCTGAGCTAAAGATCTATGACTAGTATTTTGGCTCCAAGTTTGGTTGAAGGCCAAAGCAACACTAGATCTCCTTATTTTGATGGAAATGAATACAATCTTTGGAAAAACAAGATAAAGGCATTCCTAAGATCGAAAGATCCTCTGGAATGGGATGTGGTAGAAAAGGGAATCATTCCTAAAGCTGCATCAGTCTTAGAAAGAGGAAAAGAAGCTGTAGATGCTAGTGAAATGGCACAAGATGAAATAGCTAAGAGACAAGCTCTTGATGCTAAAGCAATCCACTCTTTATACAGTGCTTTATCTCCTACTGAATATAACATAATTTCATCTTGTGAAACAGCCAAAGAAAGTCTAGGATAAGTTGCATGTTACCTATGAAGGAACTGATCGAGTTAAAGAAACAAAAATCAATATCTTACTCGGACAGTATGAAGCCTTCAAGATGAAACCAGAAGAATCCATTACTCACATGTTTAGTCGTTTTACAGAGATTATAAATGGTCTATTATATCAGGAACAGCCAATCTCAAGACCAATGAAGGTCAATAAATTGCTGCATGGATTATCCAAATATTGGAATCACGTGAAAACTTCAATAAGAGAAACCCAAATGATCATGCCTTTTACAGTTGATGAACTTGTAGGCACACTTCAGTCATACGAAGTTAAGCAACTCAATGAAGAAGAAGATCCCAAAGATAAGAAATAATTTGCTTTAAAATCTAATGATAATTCTGATGATAAGATTCTGAATATGACATGAATGATGAAGAGTTAGCACTCATGATAAGGAAATTTAGGAAATTGAACAGAAATGGAAGAAGATTTAACTGGAAGAAACAAAGCTCTTAAAAATTACGGAACAAATCATCTGAGGATGACGAGGTCAACAAAGATGTGGTCTGTTTTAAATGCAAGAAAAATGGACACATCAGACCTAACTGCCCTTTGTTGAAGAAAAATAAAGCAAGAACTGAAAAGTTCAAGAAGGCTCTCAAAGTAAAGACATTGAGTGATACAGAATGTAAAGAAAGTGATGAAAAGTATGCCAACATATCTCTAATGGCAAACTCAGAATCAGACTTAGATTTTGAAACAGATTCAGACTTAGATTCAGAAAATGAAATCGAGGTTAGTAATTTAAATATTCTTGCTAAAGTCTTGAAGTACATATATGAACTTTGTCTTAATCTCGAAACCTCTCTTAAAAGGATCTCTAAACTAAAAAGGGAAAATTCCAAACTAAAACAATAGGAAATCTCTTGTAAAGAAAAGTTTGAAAATCTAGACAAAAATTTTGTTGTTTTAAAAGAAAATGCAGACATTTTGAGAAAGAATGTCCTATGATTTGGAGACCTGTTAAGAAGGAATTGGCAAAAACTGTATATTGCACTAACTCCCCTAGACCCAAGAAAATGCGGGTACTGAAGAAAACTTGAGTTCTTTTTGTATTTGTAGGTCACTATTAAGAAAAAAATAAAGTGATATTTGGATAGTAGCTGCTTGAGACACATGACAGGAGATCCTAGCTATTTTGTAAGCTTATGGAAATAAAAGGAGGAAAAGTTTATTTTGGAGGAAATAGCAAATGAAGAATTGTTGGATGTGGAACTGTAAAAATTGGAAGTCTCACAATCAACAATGTCTCATTGGTACCACCGCTGGCAGTGGCAGCATTGGCTTTGGGCTCTCTCCCCTTCACGAATGGGAGAAGTTCGAAACCCAGCGTTGTCGTTAGGGATTCTTAAGCGTGACGTCGTAGTGGTGGGTTCTACGCTAGTGTCACCTGGGGGTTTACATCGCGATTGTTTGCTGGCGGCAGTTCCTCCAATCCAAAAAAAAAAAAAAAATTCTCCTTGGTGGAAGGTCTGAATTACAATCTACTCAGCATCAGTCAATTGTGTGACACTAGATTCAAGATTAACTTCCAAGAAAGCATTTGTTCGGGAACTAGTGAGAATAATTCTCAATCTTTCACTAGATGAAGACATGGAAATATTTATCTTATGGATATAAAATCAGAAAACTCTCAGTGTATAATATCCATTCAAGATGAAGCAAACCTCTAGCATAGAAAATTTGGTCATGTCAACATGAAGCAAATTGCTAAGATTTCATCCAAGAAGTTTGTTCATGGACTGCCCATCTTGACATATAAAAAATGTGACTTATGCACACCATGTGTTTTGGGAAAATAGGTTAGAAGTTCTTTCAAACCTATAAACAAAGTTTCTACTAATCGAGTTTTGCAGCTTCTGCATTTGGATCTCTTTGGACCAACTAGAACTCAAAGTATTGGTGGAAAGAGATACTGCCTAGTAATCGTGGATGATTATTCTCATTTTACTTGGGTATACTTCTTGGCAAGTAAGTCTGAAACATTTTCTTATATTTCAAAATTTGCAAAAAAAGTTCAGAATGAAAAATGATATGCTATTTTGAGTATTAGGACATACTATGGGGTGAGTTTGAAAATCAAGATTTTGTAAAATTCTATGATGACTCTAGTTTTCAGCATGTCTTCTCTTCTCCATATACTCTAGAACAAAATGGAGTTGTGGAAAGAAAAAATAGATTTTTACAGGAAATGGCTAGAACATTCTTAATTGAAAGTAATATTTCTTCTTGTTTTTGGGCTAAAGCAGTTTCTACATTTTGTTATATTATTAATAGAATATTTTTAAGGCATATTCTAGAGAAAAACCCTTATGAGTTAGTCAAAGGAAAGAAGCCAATTATCTCTTATTTCTATATGTTTGGTTGTAAGTGTTTTATTTTAAAGAATGCAAATGATCAAACTGGTAAGTTTGAAAAAAGGTCGGACGAAGGATTTTTTCTTGGCTACTCAACCTTAAGCAAAGCCTACAAAGTATTCAACAAGAAGAGTCAATCTATGGAAGAATCTATGAACGTCAAGTTTCAAGACTCAATGCAAAATCAAATGAATCAGGCTCAACTTGAAAAATTTGAACCTACTCGAAATCCTACCAAGTCTACTTCTCCCGAAATGACTCAAACTCCTGAAGTTCAACAAAAGTGAACCAGAAAATTCAATTGAAATAGAGGATTAGCAGACTCACAAACCAACCAGCAATTGGAAGTATAACTCAAGTCATCCCAAGGAACTCATCATTGGCAACATCGATGAAAGAATTCGCACCAGATCCAAAAGGCGTGAAGAGTTTAGTGCTTTAGCACTTGTTTCTGAAATTGAACCAAAAACTGTAAAAGAAGCCTTGGCCGAAGAAAGTTGGATTGAAGCTATGCAAGAAGAGCTTAAACAGTTCAACATTAATGATGTTTGTGAACTTATTCATAAACCTAAAGGTAAGTCTATTATTGGAACTAAATGGGTTTTCAGGAACAAGATGGACGAGAAAGGAAAAATGGTTAGGAATAAAGCAAAACTCGTAGCCAAAGGATATACACAAGAATAAGGGATAGACTATGACAAGACATATGCACCAGTAGTGAGGTTAAAAGTAATTAGATTATTACTTGCTTTTTCTTGTTATAAAAATTTCAGGTTATCCAAATGGATGTAAAAAAATGCATTCCTAAATGGATTTATCCAAGAAGAATCTATGCGGAACAACCACCTGATTTTGAAGACTCAAGAAAGTAAGACTCAGTCTTTAGACTGAAAAATGCTCTTTATGGACTAAAGCAGGCACCTCAGGCTTGGTATGATAAATTAAGTAAATTTCTAATTCAAAATGATTTTGATAAAGATAAAGTAGATACCACCTTGTTCATTGAGAGAGAAGGTAAAGATTTTATACTCGTTTAAATTTATGTTGATGATATTATTTTCGGATCACCTAATAAAAATCTGTGCAAGAAATTTTCTAAGTTTATGCAGCATGAATTCGAGATGAACATGATGGGTGAATTAACCTTGTTTCTCGAATTGCAAGTCAAACAATTGAAGAAGGGAATTTTCATTCACCAAGAGAAATATGCGAAATATCTCATCAAAAAGTTCATCTTGGAGAATTGCAAAAAGACTGAGATACCTATGTCAAGTTCTTCAAAGCTGGATAAAGATGAAGAAGGAAATAGTGTAGACCAGAAGCTATACAAGAGCATAATTGGTTCACTTTTTTACCTCACTGCATCTAAACCTGATATTTTGTTCAGTGTTTGCATTTGTACTAGGTTCCAATCAAATCCCAAAGAATCTCACTTAACTGCTGCAAAACGCATCATCAAATATATTGCAACAACTCCAAAGCTAGGATTGTGGTATCCAAAAGAAAGAGACCTTACTCTCCTTGGATATTTAGACGCAGACTTAATAGTTTGCAAAATGGGCAGAAAGAGTACTTCTGGTACATGTCAACTATTTGGTAACAAGCTAGTATCATGCTTTTCAATAAAATAGAGTATCGTAACTCTTTCAACAGCCAAAGCAGAATATGTGGCTCTTGGAAGTTGCTGCTCTCAAATCTTGTGGATACGGTAATAGCTAAGAGATTTTGGAATTGAAAAATCATGCACTGAGATCAAATGTGACAACACCAGTGCCATAAATCTCACAAAAAATCCAATTATACATTCAAGGGTAAAGCATATAGAGATTCGACATCACTTTATTAGAGATAATGTTTAAAATGAAGAAGTTATGATTCAGTTCAATGACTCAAAGAATCAACTGGCACACATATTCATAAAGCCATTGGACAAAAACATATTTGAGTCTATTCGCACTAGACTGAATATCACATTTTTTATTGAGTAAAGTCTGGAAGTGTTCAAGACTCAGAAGCAAAGTTTGAAGGTATTCAGACTTAAAATGACTAAGAGTTATGACTGTAAGTTATTTTGGTACTTCAATTTAATTTTTGTATAAAAGCTTAAAAAGGTACAATTACTTTTTGAATCATTATTTTCTTTTTAGCAATTATCTTTTTGTTTTTAATTATGGCGGTTTTTTTTTTTTTGATGACCTGGGAACCACCATTGGCCGGTAGCCTAAACGTAAACTCGGGGCGGACTAAGCCACCGCCACAGACCTAGCCACATTTGAGTCATGCAAACGTGATGCCTATGAGATTCGAACTCCTCCCCTTCATGAGGGGGAGGGAGCTCGAAGCCAGCTGCGCCACCGTAGGAGGTGGTTAATTATAACAATTTTTCATTTTCAAAAAGGCAGTTATTCATTTTCAAAAAAGATAATTTTATTTTTCCTTTATGACGATTTGTTTACCTCTCTTCATTTGCTTTTTATACTACTGAGATTCGTCTTCTCCGTTTTCACTCTCAAACCCTAGAATACAAAAATCGCACTTGCTCTCACTTTCTTTATAGTTTATTTCATAAAGTTTTCACCTTTTCAAGCAAGCTTGAGAATTTCTCCCTTAAAGCGACAATGTCTTCAAGAAAATCTTCAAGAAGCGCAAGTAGGGGACCACGACACATGCTTGAGGGTCCTACGCATTTCGATTTGACTGAGGAAGAAGACTCTTCTCAACCGCAACAACCAAGTCAGCAACAACCTTCTCAACAACGTCAATCTCCTCCACCGACTCAACCGGAAGAAGAAATAATTGAAGAAGTTGAACCTATAAGAACGCCAACACCTAAAGTTGCTTTTAAGCTTTATTCTAAGTTGAAAGAAGGAGGTGCTGCTATGTCCTTAATTGATGAGTATCTGAGAGAGAGAGGCTACAAAAATGACACTCTATTCTTGCACGATATGGAGAAGATGATGATTGCAGAAAAAAGGGTCGGCTGAAAAGGCTTTTGCTAACTTTCCTAATGACCCGAATTATAGCACGTTTAATCAGCTAGAAGGAAGGACGATGATGAACAAATGTTTACACATTTCCAGCCTCAGATGGGAGTGGCTGCAAATGTTGGTGGTGATGGAGCAAGTTTCTTCCGGTCTAAGAACCACAAGAAGATTTATTCAAAACTGATGAAGAGAGGGGTTATGAACCCTAGAAGCGTTGATTTTGATTTTTTTTTTTATTATGTGCAAATAAATCTGAGGGAAAAGTTTGCACTTCTTCAATTTGAGTGTTTTTGTTTTGAATCTACAATTGCTTATCCACCAACAGTTTCTCTTTCATAGTCAGAGATGAGGAGTTTTTGGTGGATATGGACACTTTGGCTGATTTGATTGGAGTGAAAAGAGCGTGTTTTCAACCAATTAATGTGTATGTTGCTCACGCTACACTGGCATTATTAAAAGAAATGTTTGTTGAAGGTTAGATATCCTACTCTATGATGAATGCCTCCAACATCTTGCTACGTAAAATCATGATCAATTGCATCCGTCTAAAATCAACATCCAAGACCGATGTGTCTTGTTCTGAAGCAAAGTTGATGTATGCCATTAATGTTGGCTACAAATTCTCTCTACCTCACACCATCCTATTTCACATGTACAGGACAGTGGTGAAAAACAAGGGACAACTCTCTTATTCTACTCTTATCACGTGCCTTTTCAGACATTTCAAAATTCACATTCCTGTATCTTTATATTTGACAAGCATTACTCCAATGGTGATTGGATTTAAAATGGTCACCAAGATGCGTTTGAAAGAGCTTAACAAGATGTTAGAGCGCATAAAGAAGAAGTCTCCTGTCAAAGCGAAACAAGACTTTGCAGCGGCCAAAAGGAAAGGCAAGGAGCCCACGGATGCTCCAGCAAAAAGGAAGAGAACTCTCATCTTGTAGGATGAAGAAGATGAGGACAAGATGACTCTTTCAACCTTAAGAAACTTGAAGAATTTTGTTAGCTTTCAAGAGACAGATGAACAAGAGACTAGAGAAGAGACAGAAGAAAAAGAGAAAGGAAGAAGAGAAGAAGAAAGAGAGGAAGAAAGAAGAGAAGAAGAGGAAGAAAAGGCTCGAGAAGATTCCTTTGAGCCTACCTTGGCTGTATCCTTATCAAGCAACTCAGAATAGACAAGGAGTGGAACTACTGGAGTGAAGGGAAAATAAAAGCGTCACTCTCTTGTTGAGGCAGAACAGGAAGAAGAATTTACTTCTCCACATGAAGGCAGAAAAACAAGGGGAGCTGTTGAAAAACGAGGTATTTTTTCACCTGTTATAACTAGTGATGTTAGTCGATCTGCAGCAGATCCAGAGAATGTGTATGCCTCTCTCCATCCAGAACCAGACCTTGAGGTATTCACTCCTAGTCATAGTCAACGAACTGCTAAAGATCCCTCCAATCTCAAGACTCTAGGAACAAATTCGGCCTGACCTAGTGCTGCACTAGCACATTCAATGGACTTTTCACAAATGATGGATATCCTGTTGGATTTAAAGAAGGGTCAATATGGTTTGGAGTATGAGATAAAAGATCTAAAAAAGGTTTTCTTAACTACTTCAGTTATGTTGCAATAACAATTATTCATCTTGAAGAATCAAGTGCAAGATACCGTGAATGGTGAAGATTTACAGCAACTGAAGGAGACTATTGGAAAGCTTGAAAAGACAGTGAGCTCTATGGGGGAATTCCAGCTTGTTTACTTGCCAAAACAGTCATGATTTTCACACCACTCTTCTCATTCAACTTTTTTGCTTATTCTGCACTTTTTGCTATTGACAAAAAGGGGGAGAAGTCGTGCAGATTTGTCTTTACTTTTAATGATCTTTATGACTTTTATACATTTAGTCTTTGGTATTTGTGTTTGGTTGTGGACTTTTGACTTTGGATCTTGACTGCTTGATTGTTATCGTGATTTGAATCTTTGATACTTGCAATAACTTAGCCTGAGATACTAAGTGTGGATGGATGGTTATCTTGCAGGATTAACATGTTTTCTATGGTTGCAGAATTGATACTATCCAAGACCTAATCTTATTTTTATAAGTTATCATGTATTGCTTAAATTTTTCAGGACAAAAGTTTTCAAATCTACAGGAAAGTTTTGTCACCATCAAAAAATGAGAGATTGTTGGAGAAAACTCCCTTACTATTTTGAAGTTGACAAAACGTTTCTATCAGTTTAGTCTGAAGACTTCCAGACTCAAGTGTTTTTTTTGGTTAAGGTAAGAAATATATTGATTTTGCAAAGAAAAACAAGTAAACGGGCCACGAGGCATCAAGAAATAAGCACTCTACAAGACAGTCCAAGAAGAGTGAAGGGGTGCCAAGGGACCAAAGGGAACAAAACAACCAACAAGCCGAGAGGCCGAACAACAAAGGGAAGAACTAAGACCTACAACCCTCTATTACAAGAAAATAGAAGGACTTAAGTCCCAACTCCGCTGCAGCCATCTATTCTTCGGGATATCCACCACATGCTTGAATGTCATTGCTTTGTCTTTGACGGCCTTGCAAAGATGCATCTTCATCGCCGGGATAAAGAGGGCCTGATTTCTAAAGTGTTAAAGTCCGAAGAATTCTAGATTCTGTCGTCAAAGTCTGAAGACCACAAGACTCAAGACTCAAAGTTTACCATACAGTTTCCAAACCTACGAAGAGAAAACTTATCCAAATTCGAGTTTATCTTCAAAGATTCGGTTCGTGCGATTTGTAGAAGATCTTACGGCTAGAGATAGTACCTCGTGATCTATTATTCTTATTGGAATCAATTCGGATAATTAGATCTATTGAAAGACGAAGTATATTTGGAAGGTTCTACTTATGGAAATATAAATCCTGATTGTATGGGCAAGCAGGATTGGTGGGCTATCATCATATTCCTTAAATGACCCGAGATTTCCTTAATTGATTATGTCCAATGGGTAGATTGGAAGAACTCTTTTGGAAAGTGCCAACGGTCATAAAGGCATGAAGGAGTATATAAAGAAGACACTCAAGTTATTCAATGGTGTGTGTGAAAGAAGAATTCCAAAGTCCGAAACTCTTAGTTCTTTGCTATTTCAATGGTAGAGTTTTATTTGTACTCAAAAGAGAGATCAAACACTTGTGAGACTTTGAAGAAGTGTAGTAGAGTCTCTATATTGTAAAGTCAAGGACATAAGACCGTAACATCTCTTTTAATCCTTAGTGAAATCCAGCCAATGGGCTGTGAACGCAGGAGAGTGGACGTAAGCTTAATCTAAGCCGAATTATTATAAACACTGTGTTTTTATTCTCTTTCTCTTAAATTCCTTATTTCAATTTATAGCTTTATATAACTGTTTACTACCGTTTACATCACTAGCAAATTATTTTGAAGTTTCATAAAAATTTCTTTATCACCTATTCATCCCCTTCTAGGTGATCTTACTAGCCATTTCAAACATGACACCATTCTATTCAACCCACATGTGCTACTGCTAACTGCAGCAGGATACAAGCAGCTTTCTCAAACAAGTGTGACCTAGGACACAACGACCAACATGCCAAAGTTCGCAGAAATGAGTCACAATTTGCATAGAGATACAATTCAGATAGGGAAGATAAGACTCTCACCCAAGACTAACATGCTTCCTGACCATTTCCCCCAATGCCCCGACATAGACCAAAACCCAATGCCACTGGACCGAAGAGTGATCTGCATACTCTTTAGGATCCTAGATTTGCAGCGGCCTCCTATTGTTGTGAATGCCACCTATCCCAACTGAGAACATTGTCCCCATCCTCCCGATCTTCAGCCTCTTCACAACTGGGTTTTGCCCAACCTGCCACATTATTATAGCCCAGCAAACCTTGCACGCAGAACCTCCAATCAAAATAGCCTTGAAGTTGCAACTATTGCGCTAAACAATGCGTGATTAGGCAAATCAAAAGGAGAGATCGGCATGGTTAACATCCCAGGAAGAAATAAAAAGAGATACTTACGCGCTTCATGGAGGAACTAGCCACCGAGCCGCCGGACGTTGATTACTATCATAAGGCACATACAGAGGAATCGAATTCACATAAACACATTGTCCACTACAGTAAAAGCTGCATTTCCATTACAATTCTGCTATCCTATACAACCGCATCGTGGATTGAACAAAAGGCCGATTTCATCGGTTCAAGCGCCGGTATAGCAAGGAAAACAAAATGAACTGCGCTTGCAACGCGTGTTACAGAGAAGGAGAGAGCACCGAGCCGACCCCATCAGAACCTCACCTTGTAAATCCCAGCATCGAGGCCGTCCTTGGGAGGCCGGTTGAAGACCGTGCGCTGCTGGCCTAGCTCCGGCGCTGCGGATGCCAACTGTGGCGACTGCTGCGACGGAGCCACGTCGGCCTCCGATGCGAGGCTGCCGTCCTCCTGCTCCAAAGCAGCAGCGTCAAGAGATGACAGGGCCGCCGTCGTGCACAGGGACGTGGCGGCGCTGGGAGCTCTAAAGGTTCGAGAGGAGGCACCAGTGGAGGTGGTAGGAGAGCTTGGAGAGGGAAGTCACCATTTCTGTGAGCTCGGGAAGGTGGGGGAAGAAGATCGCGCGAGTCTTTAGAGGGGGCTTAAACCCTGACGACAAGCACGCAAAAACCTCTCTTCTCAAGAAAAAAATAAGGAAACAGGAAAAAAGAAAATGGCGAGCTTGAATTAGGTTGGTGTTCATTTTTTCGAAAGGACAATGAGATAAAAAATTTTATCATAGAAAAATAAAAGAATAATGACACAAATAGTCCATGAATTTTGGTATAATATATAATTTCATTCATAAACTTTTAATTTGTTTAATACAGTTTCTGAATATAGTCTAATGTTCAATGTGATCCATGAACTTTTTATTTGTTTAATGTGATTCTTGGACTTTTGATACTTGTTCAATATCATTTATGAACATTATGAAAATATTCAATATAATCCTTCCATTAATTCAAGATCAACGGCAACATTAAATATTTTCATATAATCCAAGATTTAACTTGAATATGTATTAAAAGTTCATGAACTATATTGAATAAATTAAAAACTCGGGGATCACATTGAACAAATTAAAAGTTTAGAAACTACTATACATTGAATCAAAGTATATGAACTATTTATTAATTTATGAAAATTTGATAAATATAGCCACTTTAATAGAACTATCTAAGATATTATAGGAAAAATAATAAATACAGATTACTAAAAAAGGAAAATGCTTCAATATAAAAAAAAAATCAAATGGCAAAAATCGGTTACCCATTAAGTATATTTAAAAAAATTATTATGAAGTGAAAATGACGTCCCCAACTCATGAAAGGCAATGATTGATCAAAATCACAATTTTCTTAAGCATTTTTTCATTAATCAACTCCGATTATTTCATGAGAAATAAATGATTCAAAAAATATATTTTTAAAAATGATCACTTGTATCACTTAAAATAATTAGTTAATGAATAATATTTTTATTATCAATAATAATTTATATTTAAATAAATATATGGATAATGAAAATATTCTCTATTCATCAAGATAGGCGATTCAATTGACCATTTTTTTAAAAAATATTTCTAAATCATTCAGATATCTAAAGGGCGCGAAAAAAGAGGAAACAATTTCATTTAATTCCTTTTTTTTTGTCATTTTCTTTTTCTCATTAAAAGAACGGGGGATTCCCATTTTCCTTTACCCTCAAGGAAACTGATTTCGAAAAAAACCTCCCTCCTCCCTCCTCCATCACTCTCCTCCTTCTGCTCTGTTGGAATTTGTGATCCAATTCTAGAAACTTCAAGATAGATTTGAGCTAGAAAATTCAAGAAAAATTCTAGAAGAGTCTACAAGTTACAAGCTGTCATCTCTTATGTGTTCTAGTAGTTCCATCTTATGTTACTATAAAATAATAGTAGCTATATGTAGAGAAGTCTAGAGACTTCCTCCACCGACTTTGGTAGTTTATATAACCACCGACTTTGGTAGTTTATATAAAGGAGCAAGTGCTCCATGTTTTGGAGGTGAGCTAACCATAAAAACCACATCATGTAGCTCCCTCACCAACACTTCCTTCAATTATTGTAAAATTATTTATCCAACTAATGAAACTATTTTTGTCCCATAAACCTTCTCAAAATATCCCATATCCCATGTTTTTGTCCTTCAATTATCTTATCTTGTCCCTTGTCCATTCTCTACAAAATATACCATACACTTGCACATAACATCACTAATCAAAAGCTATCATCAATACCAAAACCATGCTTCCGCATGCACACATCTAAACATAAAAAGACATGGGACAAACTACAATAGCCGAAGTATCCTGAAAATGGATTAAGGGGGAGTGTTGGAATTGGTGATCAATTTTCTAGAATTTCCTAGAGTTGCTAAACTTCTAGAATTCCCTAGATGAAGTTTCTGGAAGAAAGAGAAAAATGTAGAAGCTCATGTGTAGATCTCTCTAAAAGAAGAGAGGATAAACTACAATATATAACTCTCTAGATTAAGCCTAAGTGGACAACATTCTACACAAATCTAGAATGTTGGTAGAGCATTCTATAAATAGGAAAGAGGGGAGAGCATAGTAGAACAACAAATGTAAAGGTATGAGAGGTAAACCCTCCACCTTGTGTGTGAGGTGAACCCTCCACCATGAGAGGTCAAGATCTCTACTCTACCTCCATTAAATTATTTTGTTCAACTAACGAAACTATTTTTCCCATGTCCTATATCCTTCAATTATCATATATTGTCCTTTGTCCATTCTCTACAAAATATACTATACACTTGCACACATCACATCCAAATTTTTAACATGGTATCATAGCCAGGTTCCACTCAAGTTCGTAACTGAGCCAGGCGTAAGGGACCATGAAGCCAAAATCAAGTATATCGAATGGTTATGGGCATTTGTCCTCACCATCCTCAACTAAAAAGGCCAGAGCCCGAGCGAGAGTCAACAGAGCCAGAGCCTAAGCCGAAGCCAGAATCAAAGGCTAGAGCTCGAGTGAGAGCCAACAAAGCTAGAGCCAGAGCCAGAGCGAGAATCAAAGGCCAGAGCCCGAGCGAGAGCCAATAGAGCCAGAGCCAGAGCCGGAGCCAGAGCCAAAATCAAAGGCCAGAGCCTGAGTGAGAGCCAATAGAGCCAGAGTTGGAGCCAGAGCCAGAACCAAAGCCGGAGCCGGAGCCAGAGCCAGAGCCTACGAGAGCCAAAGTCAGAGCCTGAGCTAACAACTACAACTAAGAGCATTTTGATGCCCTGACACATATGGGTCATCGTTGAAGAAAAAACATGTGCATTCGAAGGCGGGTGCAAGTGTTTCGACAAGAGAATGCAAGGGATCATGGAACGAAGACGGAATAAAAGTCATGGGACAAATTACAAGAGAAATTTCAAGGTATGTCGGCAACTTTATGATACCAGTCCGGAGTATCCTGAAATTGGATAAGGGGGAGTGTTGGAATTTGTGATCTAATTCTAGAAACTTCAAGATAGATTTGAGCTAGAAAATTCAAGAAAAATTCTAGAAGAGTCTACAAGCTGCCATCTCTTATGTGTTCAAGAAGTTCCATCTTATGTTACTATAAAATAATAGTAGCTATTTGTAGAGAAGTCTAGAGACTTCCTCCACCGACTTTGGCAGCTTATATAAAGGAGCAAGTGCTCCATGTTTTGGAGGTGAGCTAACCATAAAAACCACATCATGTAGCTCCCTCACCAACACTTCCTTCAACTATTGTAAAATTATTTTATCCAACTAATGAAACTATTTTTGTCCCATAAACCTTCTCAAAATATCCCATATCCCATGTTCTTTGTCCTTCAATTATCTTATCTTGTCCCTTGTCCATTCTCTACAAAATATACCATACACTTGCACATAACATCACTAATCAAAAACTATCATCAATACAAAAACCATGCTTCCGTACGCACACATCCAAAAGTTTTTATCATGCTCCACTGCTTTTGCCGGCGAAAGAAAGCGTCGAAGCAAACGGAAGAAGAAAAACGGCAATGGCTTCAGCGGAGGCCACGGTGGCGAATTCCTATGAGGCTGCTCCTTGAGCATGGTGTCCAAGTCCGAGATGTGGTAGGCAGGCATCCTCTACCGCATCGCGAACGGTGCGATGTCTTCCGTCCCCACTTCGGCTCTTTGTCTCCTCGGGGAGCCCGAGTTTCCGCTTTTCTTGTGCTGTTGTTGTCGATTGGTCCGCCTCTAGGACATGCACAGCAGTGCTTGGCAATTGCCGCAGTACGGTTGTGGATATGGAACTTTTCGAAGCGTCGATGAAAGATTAACGGCGTTTCACGCGAGTGTTGCATGTAATGAGCGGATGTTGAAGTTTCGATTCGTTATAAGGAGAGAAGAAAGATTAGCGGCGAAGACTCGCATGCCTGTGTCGTTCCCGTGCAGACGAACGGTTAGTGTGGGAAGATAGTTTTGGCTTAGCCAAGGGTTTATTCATGTCTTGGTGGGAGCAAGAGTCATGGACTGTATACGTATGACCAAAGAGGATGACTGTGCTCTTGAGAGATCAAAGATTTTCTTGTGGTGACTAAAATTTTGGCGATCACGTGGTTATAACATCAAGTAGTAAGTTGCAGTTCATGGGACAGTTAATTTAGAGAACAAGAGAAAGTGTAGGACAAAATATTCGTGTCTGTGCTTATAGCAGGAAATGCTTTTCTGAAGCTTTGCCTGAAATTTCATGGCACATTCATTTCAGGGATGTGATCTGGTATTCGCATCTCTAGCATGCAAAAAAAAAAAAAAAGTGCCTTACTTAGAACGTGGATGCAATAGAGCTTATGTGGTGACTCTTCAGTATCGTGTGCTTAATAGCTTTACTTTCTGGAGTCTAGCACACTGCAACTGAGAAGGTGTACATGTTAGTTTTATCCTACTGATAAGCCTCATATATGCTTCATGTAATTCAAAATCATAGCTTAATCACTTCAGTGATTTCCCCATATGTTACCACTTACCTAAAGAATATAATTTCAAATATATTTTCTTCCCAGGACTTGGAAAGCAGAAGTTGGACTTAGGGTATCTAGGCGAAGCACATCCTACCTGATGAGATCTGATGATTTTATCTGTTTATTGGTCTTGGTGCGTTTTGTTTCTTTCAGCAAGTTTCTAGTTTCTCACTGTTGCATATTACTTCAGGTCTGAGTTGCTTTTGAAACATTTGACTGCATATTTGTTATCTGTAGATGGGTAGAGACATAAAATAGCTCTTCCAATGTCATTCTTCCATCTGAATCTTCCCTTGATTTACTGCAGTGAGATCTTTTGGAAGAGAAGGGCGAAGAAAGGATGGTCCTCAGGTCCTTCCTGACAACAAAGTTTTCGACTATGTAAATTTCAGGGGGAGTGACATAAGGGTTCGCATTATATTTGGACAGTTGCCATCCATGATCTGCATATAAGCAAAGTATATATTGTATCATTGACTATACTGTAGAATAGTTGTTCATAAACATAGGAGTATTGCAGTCCGTAATTCTGACTCATGCTAGCATTGGTAACTCCTACATACTGAAACTTTGTTTTGGTGATCCAACTATTTCTTTGATGTGCTTGTGTCGCTCCTTGTATTGAAATTCACACAGCTGACTAAAGGAAAGGAACAAAAATGCTTGTGCATCTGTTTCAAGAATTGCAGGTTTTATCTTCTGAGTCTCAACCTGGAAAGGTTACATCAGACCTGCCAGATGATCGAGCCATCATTAAGGTTTTATCAACTTTATGTTCTGATCTGATGCTTGAGATGGAAAAGCCATCCATTCATGTTGCATTAGCTTCTCATACAGGCTATTTTCCTCCACTCTTCATCTGCATCTGCAATCACTCCACAGGCCATTGCAATAAGCAGACCCAACAGTTCCAATTTAGGACTTCCAAATTTGGCCGTCCACCAGACTCTTTCTTCATATCAGCCCACACAGAACTTAACATCATTCAGTTCCTTGCTGTCTACAAATACATTTGCTGCTGGACAGACCATGCTATTACGTGGGCAAGAATTTGGTAGGAGTATAGGGGAAGTCCCTTGCCCTCAATGGCGGTTATTGGCTGGACCGCTGCCTGGTCTGGCTGCATATCATATTAAGCAACCAATGCAGCATCCTGTAACAAATCTGTGGACAATGAGTGTTGCAGCAACTTATATATCATTTGATTCTCTGAAGCCCCCTGTTATTATGGATTCTTTGACATCTACACTAGTATTGATTCCTTCAGATCTGCCATCGGGTCCTGCTTTATTGATTTCGGACACATTGCCTAATGTGGAAAGGATTTGTTGTGTTCTAGAATAACATTGATGTCTTCGGCGGCAAAGTGTTCTAGTACCGCTGGTCTGAATATTAACCCCATACCTCAAGTTATCCATGGAGCAAACTTTGTCCGAGGGTCTGGATTGGTTCCGGAAAGTCTGCATCAAGCCATGTTCCGTATGAATCAATCAGGCAGTCTAAATTATATGAATGATTTGAAGCCATCACAAACGACCCCTAATCAAAATTTACAAACTAGGGCCCAGCCACTTTCTTCATCTCATTTTTCTGGAAGTACTCATGAAGATAAAGAGGTCGTTAAATCTCTGACTTCTGAATTGCTGCCGAAGGAACAGACAGATGCTCAGGCACCTTTTTTGCCTCTTCCAAAACCGTATGCCAGAAAGGTTTTCTCATGTCTGTCGACTCAGTTCATATCCGTGATATCATGATTCTCAAAATAGTAATTTGCATATTCTATGGTGTTAAAGTAGACAGTATACATATCATGGCATCTGACATTGCAACTTTCATGCCTCTGTTTTTTTCTTGATTAAGGATGTCTATTGATACCCCTACTTAAGTTATTAATCATCCCCCTTCAAACCCCCATCCCCAACACACATAAAAGAAAAAAAGAGGAAATAAGCGAAAGAAAGGTGGGACTTTGTGTGCTGCTCTTTCCTGTAGGCCCCCAATAGGCAAAGGCTCGATTGAACCTTAGTTCATTCCCATAAAATCGGCAATATATCATTACTCAAGCTAGTTTACTTCTCTAGAAAGTTGGTATGTTTCAAAGCAGTAATTTTTTAATGCAGAAAATTTTACAGACCTAGATGTTGCAAATGGTTTTGTGGTTCAAGTGCTGGTCTTTGGTGGCAGCGAGTAGGTTATGTATAGAGGTAGATATGAGAGCTACGGAAATGGAGCTAAACGCATGTATCTGTTTTGTATGCTGCATGAACCTCAGCGCATTATTTGATACGGGCTATTTCTGGATTTTATTTGCTTGTGGCTTCTTACTTGAGGACAGAGGATTATGATTATATAATTATGTTATGTGGAATTTCATTTATCCTTTTTTGATATTCCAAATGCATGGTGCATCGTTCGGGAGGTAATTGTTGTGTTTTTCTCCTCCAATATGTTTTGAATTGCTACACTAGAACAAATGTTTCCTTCCCATTCTTTATAATGTCTTGTCCATGGCAAGTTTTTATTTGGGGTGACTTTTAACTTTTGGGCTATATTTCACTATACTAGCTGTTTTTTTCCCTAAAAGGAAAAAAAAATTGTTTTGCTTTGACATTTGCCCAGCAAACTATATGTTCACATTTACTCCTCAGTCCTAAAGAACGCTGTCAGTCTCTTGCTTTGCTTCCTCATTCCTTTATTAAAATGAAGCATCTGAATTTCTAGTTGCTCCATCATGTGAGACTACATTCCCCTAGAAAAAGTCACTGCATCTCCTTACAAATATTATGATTTTTACTCATTCATGTCAACTGCTTTTGAAATATATTCCTTATTTATAACATCTATTTATTAGAGCTCTCATTTGGTCATCTTAGTGAGGAAACTTGTCCATGGCTAGTAAAGAAGGGTTCTGATTCTAGTTTTCTTATCTTTGATTGCATGACTTGTGCTCTCTAGGTGAGCGAAGGACCTTTTGAAAATTTGAATCTTGTCTGCCTTCTCTTTTCTCGACACATCTTTTCCTCCAAAAGTTATTCGTTCAACATGCTTGCTAGTGGTTTTTGAAATAAGTTGCAATACAAAAAAGTGATTTAGTTGAAATATATCATCTGTAATGGCTGTTACATGTATAATCTGGTTGCAAAAGGAAATAGAAACCGAAAGAAGCACCCACATCTATAGATCATATTTGTCTTTTGCCTTTTATGATTGCATTCCATTAGCTGTCCTTACACCCTCTTCCCACCTTCTTGTAGGCTAATTGAAGCCAAAGATTTTGTGTAAATGAGCCGGTGAAGATTATGTGCTTTCAATTCTTGCTTAGCTGTTGTAGATGTATCTAACTTTTTAAGGGATTGCCTTTTTTATATCTCTGGAGTTATAGTTGTCTCTTGTACTTTCTCAATTACCCGCTTTCTGGTATTCTTTTCAAACATTACCCTTATTGTGTGAATAATATAGAGGGCAAAGCTAACTTATGTCTGTTTGTTCTTTCCTATCATTGTTTTCTCTATCCAGCCTTTGTTATATCTAAATCTCTTTGTCAGAATTGGATTTTCGTATGGCCTCTGCTATCTTCATCTGCTTCCCTTTGTCAGCACAATAGTGCTACTAAAGACTCTAATAACAGTCATAAAGCTAATGGCCTGGCAAAGGGAAGTACGGTAAAGATTTTTCTTCCTCTAAACTTGCCAGTCCATATTCTTTGCCTGGAAATTGCCTTCCTGTTGTCTTCATAGTTTAAAACCTTTGGTTTTATCCATTTTTTAATGTGTATAAGGGGAATCTGCAGAACCCCAGCAGCATTGCTAGCAAGTCGACAGAATGGGAAAAGAGGGCACTACACATTCACAGAGAAAATTGTCACATGCTTATATGTGTGTTCTAATGCATGTGAGTGTCTATAACTACTAATTTCTTGAGGCCTTTCTCTCTCTTTTACAGCATACAGGTGCTCCTCAGTACCCTAACAATTATAAAGCTTATGGAGAGGGAAAACGAGAGAAGGTAAAGCTTTTTTATCTATTAGCTTTTCTGAATTTAGCTTCTCTTTCTTTTTATCAGACTCATGGTTTACTTTGCCTTGATAACAATTGTTTTATCTTTAAGATGAGGACATCTAGTGTACAGAATTCGAGAGATGCTGTGAGCAAGGTGGCAGAAAGTATAAAAAGGGTATAATGACTTTCCAATTTTTTTCGCATGACCAGTTAGAACATCATGTTGTATGTCCTGAAGGTGTCTTGTCTTCACCGCAACCACAGAAGCCTAGTGGTTTTGTTTGCTGTCTTTGCATGTCTTGTGTGTTTCTTGTTATTGCACCATCAACTTTCTATCAGATCAACAGAGCTGATTCTTAATCACTAATACCAAACCATGGGAAAGGGAAAACAGGGTATACAGATACCTCTCAATGTTCTCGTCATTTCTGCCTACTGTCACTTAATATGGAGATAGTGAAAAGTGCAGTTCATTCTTTCATTCCATGTTACCATGTGTTCTAGATGATGAAGGCTGAGTCAAGAACAAACCCAAACACAAGCAATTCGAGGAGAGGAGAGAAGGTAATACTAATGCTTGATATCTTTTTATTTGATATTTCTCAAGTACTTTCCCTCTTCACCTCAAACCTATTTGTGTATTATTTTTTATCTGTGCCTTTCTATATTTCCTGGGCAATTCCAGATAAATAGGGCTGACAGGCAGCATCATCAAACTAGTAAGAGTATCTCAGCGGGAAGAGGAAAGAAGGTATCACATATTTTAGTCGTTTTTGTTTGTATAGCCCCGTGAAATGAGTAGTTTAAGTTTGATGCTGTTTTTGCTCTTACAACTGTGTAGTTGATTGGAACTGCTACTCGATGTTATTACCATAATAAAGGAATTGCTCAAGGAAGAGGCGAAAATGCGGTATGACTCTTCTTCTGATTCTAAGGAATGTCTTGAAACTTAGCAGCAATTAGTAAGGTGCATGTGGAAAGCAACAAACAATATAGAAAAGCACAGCATGTCCAACGAATGTACCACATGAGTAAGAAGAGTACCACAAATAATGTGTCAAAATGATTAGCTTGCGTACCAAAAAAATTGGAGAATACACATGAAATTCTCAAAATAATTAAATTGAAATATAAACCTTTTTGCTTAAGAGTCGGAAAAAAAAAAGAAATCAGAATTAGTAATCATAATATTTTTATAAACATACGATAGACAGGATAAGAAAACGTGGAGCAACTGGTTGACAATATTGATTGCAATCCCAAACAAGGTGGAAAGTAAAAGAAAAGGGGGAATACACTAACTAGAAGTGAAAATTTATAATTTCGAAGGATAGAGGTCAAATTATAATTAAATTTCATCGTCAGTTGGTTTGAGTAAATCGCTTGACTTGCGAATATTGTGGCAAGTTGATATCAGGGGTATTCAATTTATTATTAAAGTTCTTAAGTACTTTTGTATATCGCTATTAAGATATGGTGAAAAGAAAAGGAATGGCTAAGGGTGGTTGTTGATATAAACCTGGAAAAATTGGTGTGTTATGAAATCATACGCCTATTACCATAACTGTAGCTATAGGTATTTTGAGAATATGTCTTAACGACCAATGGTTAATTCTAAGGAAATAAAAGAACTTTTGACTTGCTTGAACATTCAATAATATCGTATTTTGTGGTTTTGTTGTACATGAGCTTTTTGATTCAAAATCTCTACACACATCTGCAACAACAATAACAATTGGTCCTTTTCTCATTAATTGGGCTGCATGGATCATCTTACAATAGGATCCATGTCATAGAGATTCAGCAGAAAGGAAATGTATATAGGAATTTGTTATACGAGTCTGAAAAAGCTTGTTCTTGAATATGAGCCTACAGGCTTGCAATTTTACATGGATTGGCATTTTTTAGTTCAGATTTATGTATGATCATCAGATACCTATGTTGCCTTCAATCTTTTATTTTTTTGGAAACATTCGTTAGGGTCTTATTACACTTCTTTATAGGCTGTTCTCTTTTCTTTCTCTCGACTTTCCAGATTCCACATTTGGCTGCCAAATATGCCGAGGATTTTGATTTCGTGGCAATGAACAAGAAAATTTAACAAGGACGAAGTGTGGGGTGAGCTTGGCAACATAGCAAACCTCACCTAAAGACAAAAGCAGATGCTAGTGATCTTCCTGCTGAAGATGCTGAGGATGTAGATGCTGCAATGAAATCGGATAAGAAGGTGAGTCATTGTGAGCTTAAAGAGTGGACGGTTCTCTTCCGTCCTTTCTTTTGAGATGGTGATGTCTTTTCCTTTTTGGATGGTAGCCTGGTTATGTGAAGGATGACTTTTCCGACTCACCTTCGATTGGTCCACCTGGGCCATGGAAGCTGAAAATATCTGAATAAAGGAAATTGGATATGGAGGTATCACTTCCTGATTCTTCTATGATTTCCAATGTTTGTTTTTTGTTATTTTCTAACATTTTCTTGACTTGGTTCTCAGACATTTGGGAGTACCAGGTGTACCAAAGGAGTCGAGGCAGCCGAACGTCAAGGCCTGGTGGCAATCCAAAGGTCTATTCTGATGGAAGAGAAAACGGTAATGCAGGGAGAGGCCGGGCGCATCCTACTTTTTTTTTTTTAATCAGAAAACAGCAGCTCATGATTTACTATTGCATATCAGCAAAATATTACACCAAGAACATCAATGCATAAAAGATCAAATAAAGCAAGGGGGGTTGGATATCCAGTTAGAGGGGAGAGTATTGGTTCGACACGCCTTAGCTGTCCAATCCGCAAGGCAATTTGAGCTTCGGCTGCAATGGGCTAGGGAAAGGCCCGGAAGACGAGCAAGTTTGACTTTGGCCCGGCTCACGATCGATTGCAGTTCCCAACTGAGTTCGGTGGAAGACTTTAACGCGTGCACAAGAGAGAGGCAGTTAGAGTGTACTTGTGGAGAGAGAAAGCTTCGGTTCTCGATAAATGCTAGGGTTTCCTCCATGGCTATCGCCTCTGCCTGAGAAGCCGAAGCAACGTCGACTAGCTTTGCAAAACCATCCACCAAATGGCCTCGGTGATCTCGACAAACGCAAGCAATGGCGGCTTTGTATCGAGGAGGGTCTCTCACGTCGTTGGATGTTAAGTCCTCTGCCGGATTTGGAACAAAGGAAGCATCTATGTTGATTCGTAGCGTACCTAGAGGAGGTGGATGCCATTTTCCAGATGAATTTTCTGCCTCTTTCTTGAGTTTTGATTTACTATTTATGGCTCGGTAGCTCTCTGTTAACACCTCTGCTCTAGAGATTGTGTATTGCGGCTTTGGGATTTGATGATTGAAAATATATTGATTACGCTCTTTCCAGATGCTCCATATCATCACCGCTATTTGATCAAATTTGCAATTGGTGGCTGGATTTTCTTGGATGCTACAGATCCAGTCTTCAAGCCAAGTTAGGCCGAATTTGGAGATCTGGATATGCAGGGAAGCCGAGTTCTAGACCTGAGCAGTCCATGGACAGAGGAGGAGCATATATTCAAGGGTTTCTACTTCCTGCTTATAGAGGGGGCATAAAGGGGAAGGTATAATTTTTCAATGATGTAAATTCTTCATGGGCATTATTGCATGCATTCCAGAGGAAAAGTTTGATTTGGGGGGGGGGGGGGGGGTGTGGACAACCAAATGTATTTCCAGAGGTTGGGGTTAACTTGGTATGACGAGGTTGCTTGTATTTCCTGTGATCTGATTGAGACTTCCCTGAATATAAAGTAGCCACTTTTAACTGAGTAATCGCCTGATTTTGTATGCATCCATACCAATTTATCTTCTTCATCAGGTAGTCCGATGGTTGTGGCTAAAATTTCCTTAACACATCTTTCATCAAACATAGAATGTAAAAGAGTTTCATTCTGTGTACCTGTGTCTTGGTTTATAAGATCTGCTACTTTGGCTGGCTCTTGATTTGTTGTTGGGCCTCCTATGGGGCCACTTTTTAGCCATCGATCTTCTCTAATTGATGTGCTCTTTCCATTGCCGATCTTGTACATGACTTGAGGAGCTATGGAGTCCCTGGCCTTGATGATGCTCTGCCAGCCCCAAGAGGGACGGGAACCTCTTCTAGCATTCCAAATGTCACAGTGTGAGTAATACAGCCCTTTTAGTATTTTAGTTAACAGAGAATTTGGATTTTGAGTGATGCGCCACATCTGTTTTGCTAGCATAGCTGTATTGAAAATTTGTAAATCTTTGAAACCCAAACCCCCTTCACTCTTCCTGGTTTTCAGCAAATCTCACTTCTTCCAATGAATTCCATCCTTTTTCTCATTGCTTTTCCACCAAAAAGATGCTACCTTCCTCTCAATTGCTTTGCAAATCGATATAGGTATTTTGAATATAGACATAGCATATTGAGGGATGGCTTGTATTACTGCTTTAAGGAGAATTTCCTTACCTGCTTTGGATAACAATTTTTCCTTCCAACTGTCCAGTTTGGAATTGACCCGAGCTAAGATCCATTCGAACATGTCTTTCTTGGAGTGACCCCAGTCTGAAGGTATGCCTAAATATTTCCTTGTCTTTGTGATTTCTGGAACTCTGAGAGTTGTTGCCATGTTTCTCTTTAGAGCTATAAGGCAGCCTTCACTTAAATAAATGCCTGATTTATTCAAGTTAATGGCATGACCTGAGGCAAAGCAGTATTGATTTAAGATTGTAGCCAAATTTTGACATTCTACAATTGTGCCGTGCAGGAAGAAGATCGAATTGTTAGCAAAAAGCAGATGGGACAGAGTGTGATAGCTTCTGTTCAATTTGATTCCTGTAAGTGTACCCTCCTGAACAGCTTTCTTCATCAGGATAGACAACACATTGGCCACAATTATTAAGAGATAAGGTGAGAGTGGGTCACCTTGACATAAGCCGCGGGTGGGTTTAAAGAAAGGTAAGGGCTCCCCATTAAAATTTATGCTAAATGTTACTGTGGTGACACACTGCATGATCCATTGAACCCATAGGTCACAGAATTCCAGTTTGGTTAGACAGGCTTTAAGGAAATCCCATTCAATGTGATCATACGCTATCTGCATGTCCAGTTTTAAAACAACTTGAAACTTCTTTCTTCTGTTTCTAGTTCGTAATCTGTGTAACACCTCCTGAACTATCAATATATTGTCTTGAATTTGCCTGTCTCCCACAAATGCACTCTGTTCCTCTGCGATGATGTGAGGTAAAATTGGTTTTAGCCTGTTAGTCAGCACTTTGGAGGTTATTTTGTAAAGAAAATTACAAAGGCTGATGGGGCGATATTGCTCAAGTTTTTCAGGGTGTGGGATTTTGGGTATTAATGTAATGAGTGTTCTGTTAAGTGCAAGATCTAGATGGCTAGAGGTAAAGAAAAGCTGTATTGCTTGATGGATATCCTTAGAGATTGCTGGCCAGTGCTCTCTGTAGAAAATGCCACGAAACCCATCAGGACCAGGTGCCTTGAATGCTCCTAGCTGCTGCATAGCTCTAGTAATTTCCTCCACTGTAATTGGAGCAATCAAGGTATTATTCATTTGGTCATCCACTAAGGTAGGGATAAGTTGTAAGATGGGTTGCCAGTTACGATAACCCACTAATGTGTATAAATTTTTGAAATATTGCTCTGTCATTCCTTTCAGCTGTTGTTCCTCTTGTACCCATGCATCATTGTTAGTTTTCAGCATTGAAATCTAGTTTCGACATCTTCTCTGAATTGTTGTCACATGAAAAAATCGAGTATTTTTATCGCCCCACTTTAACCAACTTATCCTCGACCTCATGCCCCAATGCATCTCCTCTTGCCACCATAGTTGATCAATTTCTTGAGTTAACTTTTTCACTTGAGTTGCTTCTCCATTAATGTGTGTACTGTTCATCAGGTTCTAGAGTTCACCTTTCAGCCAGGTAATCCTCTTCTTGGCATGGCCAAATTTGTTTTTGCTCCACTTTGTCAATTGATGCTGTACTTGCTACAATTCCTCCATTACATTAAGATCTTGTAAAGCAGGTTCATGCCAGGTATCTCTGACTATGGTTTTACATTTTGCATCCTCAGCCCAATATGCTTCGTACTTAAACTGCTGTCTTGTTTATGCTTTGTTTTAGCCAGGGATATCAGAAGAGGGGTGTGATCCGAGCCTATTGCTGGGAGAGCTACACATTCAGCTTCTAGTCTCTTTTTTACCAGATTCTCGCCCTCACAGTTATTTGACCAGGTGAAGGAACACCCATTGCATTCCAAATCCATCAGGGAATACTGATTGACAAAGTCTCTGAAAGCTGTTAACCTATAAGTTTCTTCTTAGT
Organism: Eucalyptus grandis x Eucalyptus urophylla; assembly: GCA_028830015.1. Classification (NCBI taxonomy): domain Eukaryota; kingdom Viridiplantae; phylum Streptophyta; class Magnoliopsida; order Myrtales; family Myrtaceae; genus Eucalyptus; species Eucalyptus grandis x Eucalyptus urophylla. The sequence goes on along the minus strand of CM054193.1, from coordinate 32,015,189 downwards.
GTCTGCCCATTTTCTCCCAGTGATATAGGATGTCGTTAAAATCACCTAAGCAAAGCCAGGGTACTCGATAGTGCACACTAACTGAATGAATCTATTCCCATAGCAGTATTCTCTCTTTGAAATCATTTGGAGCATGGAGAAAAATAATATTCATTCTCTGATTGCTATATTTTAGGTGACATTGAGTGAAGATTGCTGCAGCTAAGGAGGAATTGATGGATAAGAGCAGTTGATCATCCCAAAAAAAGAGCTAAGCCCCCTGCTGTACCTTCTGGATTGACTATAAAACAGTTCTGAAACTTTAATCTCCTTTTTAATCTGAGCACTTTATGTTCTTGGTTTTTTGTTTCCATTATAAAAATAAGGTTGGGCCTTTCTTAAGTCATAGTGACTCGCAAAGCCTGGATTGTTAGGGGGTTGCCCAGCCCCTAACAATTCTAGCTTAAAAGTTTCATGGGTAATTTGGTGGCTTATTAAGGTTAGCCACTAGAGCCCATTGACCTGACTTATCTGCCACCCTAATAGGTGTTTACACTAGCTGAGTACTCTCCACTAAGTGTTGTTTAGATGATTGTGCTCCATATGAATAGAATCTTTTACCGTTTTTGAATTAATCGACTTCACACATTTACCTTTCAGTTTTGCAAGAGGAGTCACATCCAGCCCCACTTCAGCTTCCTTCATCTGTTCCTCATGTAGTATCAAGACTGATTCCTCATCAATGCAGCAGCTGCCCCTCTTTTGGGGGCTTTTCTCTTCAACCAAGATAAGTTCCTGAGATGAGGAGGGTTGGTAAGTTACCTTTACCCCTGGCTGGGTATTGCAATCCTGTGGAAGTAGAGGTAATGTTGGAATGTTTTGTTCTGTTGCAAGTGCAGGAGATAGGGGGTTTCAGGCACCACATCCACTTCTTCAGGAGGGAGCTCCTACTTCCCATAAAAGATTTTTTTTGTATGGGCTTAGTTCCCTCACCTCAGCTTGCAACCAATTTCCACATCAAGCTGGTAAGTTCTATTCCAACCCTGATTCCTTGTAAGGTATTTCAGCACACTTCGTTACATAATGTCCAATTTTGCCACAAGAATAACAATAGTATGGCAGTCGTTCATATTTGAATTCAACCAAGAGCCTCTTGCTATCTAGATTCACTAACACACCTGTCTTCAGAGGGTTTGCTAATGGCATCATTACTCTGGCTTTACCCACCTTATAACTGTTATTTCCTTTCTCCTCCAGTTTCACTTCGACAACTACTCCAAGTTTGGAAGCAATTTCCTCAACTACATCATAAGTAACTCTCCCATAAGGTAAGCCGATGAAATTTACCCAAAAATCACAATGATTAAAATCATAACAGAACTCAGGTGTGTCAGGTTTACATTGCTTAAGTACGAGAAGATGGCTGGAGAAGAACCAAGGCCCAGATGCAAGCACCCTCTATTTTTCAGCTTCCAACTGGAAAGAGAAGGAGAAGGAGAAGAAACCAGGCTCCAGCATCGCACAGGTAAATTTATCCGTCCTCCAAGCTTTTTTCATAGTGTTTACAAAAGCAGTAAAGTTCAAGGCAGGGTTTGTGTAAAATCGGCCAAATAGGGTTTTGCGACAATCAAGTAATTTTTCAGGAGATATTGCACCTGGGATATCCACGACATCAACTGCATTCCAGAGGTTACCCATGCTTTTGTAGAGAGCCGCCAGTCTCCTGTCCTCATCGATCTAATCAACCATGTTTTGTCTATAGGGGAATGGGAACCTGGATGATTTGTGGGCGTCAGGATCGAAGGGAGCTCAGATGAGTGAAGATTGAGGGAGACGGTGAGGTGAAGAAAGACGGAGGAAGAAAAGCGAAGGGGCAAGAATTAGGGTTTCAGAACACTCAAATGAGGGTTTTCGTCTGTTTTTAGCGCAACTAAGGAAAGGCCACAGGGAGAAAGGAAAAGCACGAAGCAAGCAAAAAACTCCAAGATCAAAGAGGGAAACGGCAACAAGACCTACCCAACTGGTAGAAGGGGACTACGCAAGCGATAGAGGGGAAACTCCATGGGAGAGTAGAGTGAAGGTCAATGGGCACATCCTACTTGGAGTCATGTCGAATGGGAAACTAGGCGAGCTACTTAAAGGTACTCGATACATATATTTAGAGCTCTGTACAGGTAATTGTTCTTTTCCCTTAGTTTTGATGTGTTGACACATGAGTTTTGCCATTCATTCAAGTTCAAATCACATAAAAAATTAAGGATTAATTTTAATCCCGTGCAAAAATAAATTTCATTAAATTGCATCACATATAGACATTAAAACATTTGTATTACTAATAATAAAAAAATTTGAAAAAAAAATAAGTAAAAGAGTTTTTAAAAAATACTAGAAAGTAGCAGGCTGGCCAGAGGTAGTTGGCACGCCACATCCCATGCGTGCCGGTACATAAAAGGAAGGGGCAGAGGGGGGGGCTTGAGGGGGAGTTTTTGGTGAGATATGAGAGGGAGAGCCCGAGCGAGAGAAGACTGGGGAGAGAGGAGGGCTGGTTCCTTTCTTCGGCTAGGGTATCTGCTGGGTTGTTAGCCAAGAGAAGGAGAGCAACTAAGAGAGGAACAGAGGGAGAGGGAGCTCAAGAAGGCGGCTGGCCATCGTGGGAGGTTTGTCCACTGGCCCCCGTCTGCCGTGGCCTTTTCCTGAACCAAGTAAGTCTTTCCCCAAGCGTAGGTGCCTCGTTTGTTTTGGGGGCATCAAGCCTGAGCTCACGGCCAACCAAGTCCGAGCGAGTTTCGATCCCATCAATCCTCCGTGAAACCTACTGTGTGATCTAGTATGCATGCTAGGAAGTTAGGTCTATGTCTAAATCCCCATCGAGTTCGAAATCCCTCATTTTGGTAGGCACGCCAAGTACTTGTGAAAATGTTTATGTGGGATCCATGACCACCTCCTCCGACTTTGGTTAGTTCTGAAGTGCTGATTATTGTCTCATTTTTTTCTTCGTTGAGGCAACGGTTTGTGTGAGTCCCAACCTAATCCATGTGGTGCTTTACTGTGTTTTATTTTTGTGCATTAGTTGTTAAATATTTCGGTGCATCTGGCGTCTCAGTTTATCCCTTGCCCTCTCTTCGATTGATGTCCATTAGGTGTTTGTTAAAATATGTGATTGAGCTTGTGTGGATTTTCTTTGATTTACACTTGCTTCAATATATTGCCTTGTCATTCGATGCCTTGTGTCCATGAGGTAGTGGTCGGCATGCATCGATGGCATAAGGTGCTAGCCGAAGTGGGCATGGTTTGTTTGGTTTTCGCTCGATGAAGAAGATGATCGGCAAAGGAGGCATATCGTTAGGGTTAACTTCAGTGAAAATGTTGCAGAGAAAAGGGAGGCTTAGAAAAAATCCAGAAAATTCTAAAATAAAATAAAAGAAAAAAAAGGCAAAAAAAAATTCAGAATTAAAAAACAAATCCATAAGAATCCTTGAAAAATAAAAAAATAAAATCAAAAAAATAAAATTATTTTTTGAAAATTCAAAAGTTCAACATAGAAAACCTAAAAATTCTTAAAAACCAAGAAAACTTTCAAAAATTTTAATTTCTCCGAAATGGCTATAGAACTTTTTTGGGTAGTCTTTTCTTTAAATGTGTGAAAATCCTTGGTTAAAATTACTCAATTGAACAAGTCTCTAGGGTTCTACCATAGGACTTCGATTACTTTTGGAGAAAGATACCCTTGATTGATTAGGACTTCCCTTTAACTTAGTTAAGAATGGCACCTAATTATCTCTTAGTTGTTAGATGCCTCTTTTCCCTACAATTTATCTAATGCCTTATTTGGTTATTTTTGTTATTTTAATTATTGCACATCCGCATAATCACCTACATATTAATGAATAAATCTAAAATCAATTCAAACCGCTTGACAAAAATCTTTTTGAAATGAATAAGATTAAGTACTAAAATGACACTAATTACTTAATTAGTGTAATCAAGTTCCTGATCTAAATTTTTTGGTTGCATAAAAAGTGAGATATACTCTCATGCTTCACTTGGTTTCTAGTTGACCTCAGTAGGCTAGTGGCAACTCCTTATTACAAAATTCTTATGAACATCCCAATGTCACGCAAGGTATGGGCTTAGGAGAGCTCATGCCTAATCATAGACTATAGTTAATACGTTGAGATGAGATGTTATGTATCATAAATGCGGGAAGAGCGAGTTTAGTACATAAAATAATTTTACATTGCTTTGATTGAAGTCAAGATGAGGTCTATGATTTCTCTATGATAAAACCGAATATGATAGTCTCACAATTATGAATGCCTAAAGTATGCTGGATACAAGTACTTAATTGGGCGTTGTAGAAAGTGAGCTGATATAATATTCAAGCTAAACATGAGTACGTAATAAGCACGCGACTATGTTTAGGCTAAGATCCGTATAATAGATATATTTAATAAATGATATATGCTTTCATAGAAAAAGAAATCCACTATAGTATGTAATTCATACTACATGTGCTTAGTACGACCGATAAGGGAAGATGAATGAAATTATCTCTATATACTCATCATATGAGTCATTGATGTAATTTATAAGTTATGTCATTAAAGTAATTTATAATTTATCTAATTTTATGCCCTATGTTACTTGATTATGTTCTCAAAATGAAAGGTTAATGTTGCTAGTTTGACATGTTACCAGCAATCATGAGTAGATATAAAAACGATTGTTCTGAAATGGAGAGAGACACGATGTGAGGGAAAACTATTATTGTATTAAATCTATCACATGTATTTACCGGTTGACGAATTATATCGCCTTATGCGGTTTTGAATATAATTGTATGGTGTTATGAGAATAGTCAAGTATGACATTTAAAGGATAGGTATATTTGGATTAATGTAACAATATATATTGGGCACTATGAAATCAATTGTTTATTTCTTTTTTGAATTGTAGCCATTATGTCATCTCTAACATGTACATAATCTAACCTTCCAAGTATAGGTGTACTCACTAGTCAATGGATTTTTTGCTAATATGAATTGTTTCTGAAGTAGATGAATGTTGAATGCCTTATATTTTTGATAAAGCACTATATAGTCTATTATGTCCGAGTGAGAGATGTTATATATATATATATCGTACGTCCATAATGGGGTGCGATTAAGACGCACCAGTTCATCTTGATGTGAAATAATGAGGAAACACCTATTGAAAAGGTGTACGGAAAGTTATTTATAATGGTTGGCATAAAGAACGTTCTGAACATTCTCTCTTAATTCTTCTCTCTCCATCAACGAACAAAGGCAATTCCATTATTGTTTTGAGAACACAATCGGCATTAATAATGTGGAATGTGAATGCTTTCCTCGTGATTGTATTCGGACCTTTCACTCGTGATTCAGTGTACGTTTTTGGGTAATTCCTTTATTGCGCATCAAAGAGGTTAGTCGTTTCTTCCACTGATTTTTTTTCAACAGCTTCAAAAGTTAAAAACATAAATATCCATTCCCAACTCCATAACTGCAAAACAAGGGATTAACAATCATTCATTCTCTTATAACTCCAAATTGTGAAAACATTTAACACTCACGTTAAGGACTTTCTTGGTATCCTCGCTGCCAAAAAAATTATTTTTGAATAAGATAGATTTAGACCTAAGTCCTCTAAGATTTAAATGAAGTTCCCAATGGAGTCATTAAGCTGTCACGACATATTTGTTGGGGAAGAGAATAGGTTTAGGGATATAACATAAAAGATGGACCTATGGCCCATGATTAGGCACGAGGGGGATTTCCGAGACTTGAATTGACAACGGCCGATCATGAATGGGTGGACCATGTGGTCATTTTCCCAAATTAGAAGAATTCCTACCTATAAATTGGCTGACAATGATCTTCTTCTTCTTCTTCTTCTTTTAAAGCAAATCACTCTCTCCTCTTCCCACTCAAAACGTTAATTCAATTTTCACTCGCGGAGTCATAGCCAGGGCTATTGTGGAAAGGGATCTGTGTCCACCTTGTCCAATTCAGCCAAATCATAGGGAGGAGGAAAAAAATTTATGGGAGGCCGGGATGTGGGAAGTCGTCATAGTTGTCGCAATATTGCTCGTAGCGACATCCTCTGAAATATGTGTGAATCCATCGAGCAACACTTATTTAGAGGCTTCTGAAAAGGCAGGGAAAGCCATATTGTCTTATAAGCATGAAAGAGAATTTGATTTCTTTAATTACAATACGTCGTGTTACCTTTTGTTGATCACGGTAATTGTGCTTTGTATAACAAGAGTATCCTTGAGAAGTCGTACATGGACAAAATTTATAATGTTTGTAATGTGGCTTGCATTAATTCTATCGATCAATACTTTCTCAATGCCAGTAGTGTTGTTGAACGCAGAGGGAGAAAAGGCAAACGGAAAATTCAATGCTTCTCATATAAAACCAGCTATTGCAGTTTTTATATGGTTGGCCACTATGGGCATTATTATACTTGTGCAAATTTTCAGGTTTATAGTTAAGACCTGTCGGTGAAAGACTACTTGGACATGAAATATTTGAGTTCCATCTCGTTAACCAAAAGCTACCTTATTAGATCTTGAGCCGGGGGTATTTGTTTGTGTTGGGAATATCGGATCCCCGAAAACTAGATTCGACACTAAATCGAACCCCTAAAATGAATGCGGAAGACAAGCCCGAGAAAATCACGTATCACTGATCCTAAAGCACACCACGGATTCGAGCGTACCTTGTTAACCACATATTAAACACCAATGCTGAAGATTGAGGAAGAGAAACCGATCACGTTCGATCCGATGATGTTGATTGACCTTGAAGGGAAGATGGCATCGCCGTTTGCGCTCGTTTTTCTTTTTGGAGGGAGAGAGGGAAAGGAACGTATGTTATGCTAACAGTTGTGTACCTCCCTCTCTCTTTCTCCTTTTATACATCCCTCCAACAAAAAGGAACATATCCCTTCATCCATGGGCCCTAATCTTGTGGGCCAGGCTTTTAAGCCCAACATGGGCGAACGGGCCTTAAGCCCATCACATAAAACCATCATCTCCCACTCACACATGGTGGACCGACCAGGATTCTCTTTACCTCTCTTCAACATTCATACCAGTGAATAATCCGTGCGACCAGCATACTTTGAGAGCTCGTTGCCATACATCTGTTAGGAATATATAGCAGCTCATAATGGGCATCACACTCTAAGTAGATTTAGTATGCAGTACCCTAGATCGATCGATCACATTTATATCTCTCTGTATCTCTTTTAAACAATGATATATATATATATATATATATATATATTGTATTCACAATTATGATTATCCCAAAGACAGTCATAATTGGTTAACCAATGAATACAAAAATACAATGTGATTCTCCAAATTCGATCTTCCTCTTTCCTTCAAACTCTCAATTTCAGTTCAGCTTGCTTTTCTAGAAATGTCCCATTAGATCGAATCAACTCATGACCATTGACAGCATCCTAAGATAGCAAATACTAAATAGAAATCTTGAGAATAAGTAAGAGTCATGAGGGGACTAAAAATTGAAAAACTTTTTTCCTCAAAAGCCTCACACAACATAAAAGTTGAGATCAAACTTTTGTCACTCTTATTGGTCGTCTCATGCATACGTAGTATGAAATACGTATTACGGTATTAACTCATTTCCCATTGAGTGTATATCTACACTTTCAATACCGTACAGATGATAGTTCAGACATACCCAATGTTTAACTTGAGTTCACGTATCTACTCATTCACATAATTCATCAGAACTCACATCTGGCATCTTAGACAGATAAAGTATATGTGGGTTATTTTACTTTCGGACATAGTAAGTATTATGTCCTCATCTTAACACTCAGTTAAGGCGACATACGTATTTTAAGCTTGAGCTCTCGATTATCACCTAGATAATAAGCTTAAAAATAGTCTCATCTCTATTTATCACACAGTAAATAAAGGCAATTACCCATGTGAGTGGGCTAATCTTATATCTGTCCTACATACTTTCTCAACTTAAAGTAATGCACTGAGCATTAAGATGCATAAAGATCAAACAAAGATTCATAGGTATTAATGATGAAAACAAAAATTCATCAAATGTGAACACTTAGGGAAAATACAATATTCAGTACATCAGTCTCTATGCAATCCTAGAGATTTCATATGGCCACAAAACACATCTCTAGGTATTGGCTTTGTCACAGGATATGCTATCATTCTATGCGTAGTATGTACTCTAAGTTCATGTCTTTTTGTGCAACCATATCCTTTACAAAATTATACTTGGTATTTATGTATTCGGTCTTGCCATGATATTTTGGATCTTTGGTATACGCTTTTACTGCTTGGCTATCACAGTTAACCAACAATAAATTTGCAGCACTTCCAATAACACCTAAATGATTCAATAATCTCTTAAGCCAAACATCTTCTTATACTGATGCTGATAATGCCACGAACACAACTTCCATCGTGGATAAGGCTATACTCATTTGTTTCTTATTGCTCCAACATATGGTGCCATTATTCGGTAAGAGAACAAATCTAGAGGTAGATTTCCTTTCATCTAAATCTCCTCTCCAATCAGCATAAGAATAGCCTTAAAGTCGCAGATCCTTTCCTTAATAACTTAGCGTATTATCAGCAGTCTTCTTTAGATACCTCAGTATTTTCTTAACGGCTTTCCAATATGCTTGACCTGGATTAGATTGGTAACTACTCACCATTCCAACTATAAAATAGATGTCGAGTCTTGTACACATCATATCGTACATAAAGCTTCTAACAACACTAGCATAAGGAACATGTTTCATTTATTCCTTCTCTTATGGAGTCCTTAGACACAGTCTATGGCTCAATCCTTCACCTTTTGCAATAGGAGTGTCTATGAGTTTATAATCTTGCATACGAAATCGTTTAAGAACTTTATATATGTTTCTTGCGAAAGAGACAACGATCTCTTCGAACGATCTCTTGAAATCTTAACTCCAAGAATGTATGCAGCCTCACCCATATCCTTCATCTCAAAGTTGGAAGACAATCAACTCTTGACAGTATTAACAAACTCCATATTGTTTCCGGCAATCGGTATATCATCAATATATAATGATATGATCACAAATTAATCTTTGGATCTTTTGATATATACACAATGATCCTCATCAATCATTTTAAAATCATATGCCATTATGGCATTATGAAACATATATATCATTTTCTTGACGACTGCTTAAGGCCATATATCAACCTCAAAAGTCAACATACCTTTTCTTCTTAGCCTTTCATTATGAAACCAGTAGGTTATTCCATATATATTTCTTCCTCTAATTCTCCATTGAGGAAACCAGTCTTTACATTCATTTGATGTAACTCAAGATCCATACTAGACATTATTGCTAGAATAATGCGAATCGAGGTAAATCTCACTACTGGAAAAAATGTTTCTTCATGATCAATTCCTTCTTGTTGATTATACCCTTTCGCCACAAGGCGAGCCTTATGCTTTTCTATCAAGCCATTAGTTTTCGCTTTATTTTGAGAACCCACTTGTTTCCAATAGCTTTGTGTCCTTTTGGAAGATCAACCAGTTCCTAAACTTGGTTTGACTTCATTGACTCAATTTCCTTTTCCATTGCATGAATCCATTTTTCCTTACTAGGGCAACTTAGAGCCTCATTAGTATTTCTTGGCTCATCCTCATCTTGTGGATCAATTATAAAAGTTTCCCCTTTAATGTCAAAACGTCAACGGAAAACGCTTTGGCGACTTGTTTGCCGTATGGGAGATTGTACACTTAACATATCATTCTCCATTATGCTCCCACTAGGATTAGATAATAATGAAGACATCTCATCATGTGGTTGCAATTGAGATTGAGTTGAATTCAATTTATCACTTTTCATATTACTCCCACTTGGATGAATTCCACTAACATCATTATCTTGATCCAAGGTTTCAAATAGGGAATAATCTTCACCTATTTTGCCCTTCTTAGGAAATTTATCCTCTAAGAATGTGACATTCCGTGATTCAAATTCAGTTATACTCCCACTTTCCTGCTCACCTATGAACACATACACTTTTGAGTGTTCGAGTATCTCATGAAAATACTCTTCTTTACTTTGGGACCCAATTTCCCAAACTTGTGAGAGAACTCATGAGTATAAGCATCACAACCCCATGGCTTAAGAAAACTTAAGTCCGGTTTTCTACCTGTCCATAACTCATATGGAGTGGAAGTAGCTAATTTGGAAGGCACCCGGTTAAGTATATAGGCAGCAGGTAACAACGCATCACTCCAAAAAAAAGTGATAGGTAGGTTAGCATACGCCATCATGAACCTAACCATTTCCAGTGGGGTTCTATTTCTTCTTTCCACAACACCATTTTGTTGAGGAGTATATGGAACAGACAACTATCTTTCTATTCCTTTTTCATCACATAATTTTCTGAACTCATCAAATAAATATTCTCGACCTCGATTGGATCTCAATGCTTTTATTTTCTTGTTTAATTGATTCATAAACCTTTTGAAACAACTTAATGCTTCAAATTTATGAGAAATCAAATAGACATATCCGAATCGAGTATAATCATCTATAAAAGTGATGAAATAAACAGCCACATGCCTTCTTCTCACATTCATTGGACCACAGACGTCATAATGGATTAAATGCAGAGGAAATTCAGCTCTTTTATATTTTTCTAAATGGTTTCCTTGTTGTTTTCCCTACTAGGCAATGCTTACATATAGGCAAATCAACTTTTTTAATATTGTCCAACAAGCCCTCTTTGGCTAGTCTTTTCATACGTTGTTGGCTAATATGACCAAGTCTAACATGCCACACATTTACTTCATTATCATATGAAATAGAAGACGTGAAAAGGGAATAACAAATATTGACATCATCAGAGTCAACATTTAATACAATAAAACCATCCAGAAAGTGACCACAATTATAGTAGTTTGTATCCAAATACAAATCTACACGACTATTATAGAAGTTCACACTAAAACCAAGCTTAACCAACACCAAAACAGACATTAAATTTCAACGAATCTCTGAAACATATAGGAACATCATGTATGAACAAGGTGCGTCCACCACGCATGTTCAATTGGCAGGTGCCAATCCCTTTAACTTCAGCTCTGAAGTTATTTCCCACATAGATCCACTTAGTTCGAGTTGGTATCGTCGGAATTCCATGAAGGATTCTCTATCCTTCGCTATATAGTCTATCGCTCCTAAATCTACAGTCCACAAAGAATTGGATTCAGCCAATAATACAAAACTTGACACATAAGCAAAGTTATCAAATATACAAGAGGTGTTTACCTTTTTTGACTCACAACAGTTTCGAGCATAGTAACATTTCTTGTCATAATTGTAACACCTCACCCTTGACATTTTCTTCACTTGAGGACGTTTTCCTCTCTTGTGTTGGTCAGCTCTTGATTTCTTGTAATAAGGACTTAATCATTTGTATTCCCACATATTGAACGAATCAATACGCTTGCGCTTAGAGCTCAAAGCCTTTTCTGAGCTAGAACCAGCATTGCAAATGTCTATTTTTTACTCAAATGTCGTTAGCCGGTCCTCTACTAGCTCAAAGTGGCGCAAGACATTCTCAAGATCTTCCATAACATGGTCAAGAGCTTCTAGTGCTTCTTGCTTTTCCAGCACATATTGAATCTTCATATTCAATATTTCACAATTGTTGCCGTTCATATCAGCATTACATTCTTAGTTGCTGAAACCATCGATTTGAACACATCAAACATATATGCATGAATAATTAATGCATATCATTTATGCATCCACTTTGCACAGACCCATCATATCAATGAACAATTTCAAGTAAGGTTTCAAAATTAAAAGGTTACTATGTTTCCAATCATCCTTCAAAAATCCTAACTCAAAATTATTATTAATATAATTGTCTTATGCAAAATAAATTTTATGAAGTTATAAAAACTTCTATGAACTATCCACAATAGTCAACAATAACATAAAGCAAATAATATTTGACATCCAATAGAATAATAATGCTTTCACATAATACAACTATCAATTACACTAAGCAATATATACAGAGGAAAAATATCAACATAGAAAGAGATATTCACATCAAAAAAACATCTCAAACTAATCTAAGAAATAAATAGGGAATGTCCCTTCTAATTTATCAGTCAAAATATCTGAGAAATTTGAAGGCACATTTGTCAACCATGGAAAAAAATTTGGAGAGCTATCATGTCGCCTCCAAGGCGCATTCACTCTGCGCCATGTGGCGCTCAATCTAAGAGTTGAAATTTTGGTTAACTCAATCCTATAGTACTCTCGGTTAACTCAATCCTATAGTACTCTCTTACAAAATCTACTACTAGCCTCTTATAACCCGAGACTACGTTGACCTCCCATAGCCAATCTAACACTGTTTGCCATTCGGGTGGAAGAGTGTTCATCAAAGCCGGTACATTCTCAAAATCCGGCATAAGATAATCATTTCAGATGATTTCCTGTATCATCTGATTGACCCTGACCACATGTGATACTAAATCACCATCATGCCACCAATAATTAGCTAACTCTGTCATCAGCCTTTTAAGTCTTACACTTCCCTTGTCCGTTCTCGGGATTGCAGGTATCTATGCATTACGCATCATAGTTCCTGCAACAAATGCAGAACTAAAAATGAATCACTTATAATCCATAATGTACATAAGGGAAAATACATAATTTTCTATGATTCATGCAACAAATGCAGAATTAAAAATGGATTACTTATAACCCACATAGGCATGATTGAAAAATAAACAATTCTTTTTCTGGTCAACGGATACGGTCAACGGTTGTCGGTCAACGGTCAGTAGGTCAGCAAGTCAACGGGTCAACGAGCGGCGGGTTGGGCCGGTAGGACCGGACGAGCCGGTCGGACCGGTCGGTCCGAGTCGGACGAACTGACCGGCACGTGCTGCGCTCGTGCGCGGGCTGACGTCATGCAGATATTAGCCAGCGCGTGCGTGGCACGTGCCAGGCTTCCGCGCATGTCGGGTCGAGTCGAGTCGCCGATTAGGTCGCCGGCCGGCCAACGGTCGTCGGCGATGACATCATCGGTGACGTCATCCCAGCGGTTACCGACCGTTGGCTAACGTCACAGTGACGTCAGCACGCATCAATTCGCCGACCGGCGCATACCGGTTCGCTGGCCGGCAGCGCGCACGTGCCGGTTCACCGACAAGCGCGTGTGGCGCACGGGTCGAGCTAGTGTTTCAGGCGCGTTGCACCCATGTGTAGCGGCTTCTGGCCGCGTGTGTGGGTGCGTCCGGTGTCGCCCGGGGGCGTACGACCCGTCAACGGACTCGTCTTGACGAGCTCTTTCACCCTATGCTTTCAAAAATCGATTTAGACTTACAGAAACTCGAAAAAAAAAAAAAAAGGATGAATAGTGCTCAGGTGTCGGGATTTCTCGCCCCAATCCGTGTCGGCCGAATATTTTCGCAAAACATCAAAGGGATCGGGAAAAACATGAACTAGAGCTCTGATACCAATGTTGGGAATATCGAATCCCTGAAAACTAGATTCAACATTAAATCGAACCCCTAAAATGAATGCGGAAGATAAGCCCGGGAAAATCACGTATCACCGATCCTAAAGCACACCACGAATTCGAGCGTACCTTGTTAGCCACAGGTTAAACACCAATGCTGAAGATTGAGGAAGAGAAACCAATCCCATTCAATCTAATGACGTTGATTGACCTTGAAGGGAAGATGGCGTCGCCGTTTGCGCTCGTTTTTCTTTTTGGAGGGAGAGAGGGAATGGAACGTACGTTATGCCAACAGTTGTGTTCCTCCCTCTCTCTTTCTCCTTTTATACGTCCCTCCAACAGAAAGGAACGTACCCCTTCATCCATGGGCCCTAATCTTGTGGGCCGGGCTTTTAGGCCCAACATGGGCGGACGAGCCTTAAGCCCATCACATAAAACCATCAGTTTGTTCGTGTGTCTTTTTTTTTTCTTTTTCTTTTTTGGGTCTCAATTTTTGTCGAATATTTGAAGCATAAAGGATATCCTGTAGAAATAGGTTTTGGCCACCGCGTAAGATTAATGAAAAAAAAATGTGAAAAAATCTATCCAAAGGCTCCTACAGACAAATGGCTAGGTGTGGACATAGAAACAAACAAATTTAGACAAAAAAAAAAAATGAACAAACAAATAACCTTGGCTCAACATCGAGCAAAGCAGCTTTTGGCCAACAAGATGGAACTCAAAGATTCCATGTCCAAGGGATCCTTTACCGATAGATCTTTCCTATAAACCTAAAATTTGCACAAATATAATAATGCCCATAGTGGCCAACCATATAAAAACCGCAATGGCCGATTTTACATGAGAAACATCAATTTTCCCATCTGCCTTTTCTCCGCCCTTGTTCAACAATACTACTGGCATTAAGAAAGTAATGATCGATAGAATTAATGCGAGCCACATTACAAATTTTGTCCATGCACGACTCCTCGAGGATACACCGGTTATACAAAGTACAATTATCGTGATTGACAAAAGGTAATATGCCATATTGTAATTATTAAAGAAATCAAATTCTCTTTCATGCTTTTAAGATAATATGACTTTCCCTATGCTTTCGAAAACCCCTGAATAGGTGTAACCTGGTGGATTCATCGATATTTGAGAGGATGTCGTTGCGAGTAATATCACGACGACTATGACTTCCCACATCCTGGCTTTTGATAATTTTTTTTTCCTCCCCATGGTTTCATTGAATTGGACGAGATCGATGGGGATCCCTTTCCACGATGACCTTAGCCATGACTCCGCGAGTAAAAATTGAATAAACGTTTCGAGTTGGAAGAGGAAAGAGAGATTTGTTTAAAGAAAAGCGACCATTGTCGGCCAATTTATAGGGGTAGGAATTATTCTAATATGGGGAAATGACCACGTGGTCCACCCATTCATGATCGGCCATCGTCGATTCGAATCTTGAAAATCTCTCTCTTATGCCTAATCATGGGCCATAAACCCGTTTTTTAAGTAATATCCCTAAACCTATACTTTTCCCTAAGAGGTATGTTGTGACAGCTTGGCAACTCTATTGGAAACTTGGTTTAAACCTTAGAGGACTTTGGCCTAAATTTATCTTGTTCAAAAATAATTTTTGTTTAGTAGCGAGGATACCGGAAAAGTCCCTAATGTGAGTGTTAAATGTTTTCGCAGTTCGGACTTATAAAGAGAGGAGTGATTGTTAACCCCTTGTCTTACATGTGTGGAGTTGGGAATGATTTATGTTTTGAACTTTTAAAGTTGTTGGTAAAAAGCCGGTAGAAGAAACGACTAACCTCTTCGATGCGCAATAAACAAATTACCCAAGAATGTACATTGAATCACGAGTGAATGACGGATAATATGACTTCACGATGGTCCGAATACAATCATGAGATATTCACGTCCATAACGTTAATGCCGATTGTCTTCTCAAAGCAATAATAGAATTGTCTTATTCGTTGATGGAGAGAGGAGAAAAAGAGAGAACAGATTATCATACTGTTCTTTCTGCAAACCGTTGTAATCGTTATCTCCATATGTTATTTATATTACTTCCCCTAAAAGATAACTTCCCTCACACCCTTACAATATGTATCTCTCTATTATTTCACATTAAGATGAATTGATGCATCTTAATCATGCTCCATCATGGGCATATCGTAGAAATATAATAGAAGTGTTGCTTGTTTATAAATGTATTCTTTGCATCACGCTACATTTTGGGACACATAACCCGCCACCGAACCTGGGCCGCACGATTATTTAGGATAGTGTTGAGGTGGATATCACTCTAACTACAATCATGTAGTATGAGTCGTCCACCTTAACCCCAAAATTTATTTCTTGGCATCGAGAGTTACCACTTTGGTTTGTAATCACACAACATGGGTAAATTGTTTGATGAAGTGGAGTCTGGGAACCCCAACCTTACTACGATCACGTCGGTTAAGTCCAATAATCCCGTGGCTCCATTTTGAGTTGTATAGAGTAGAATTTGAACTACATCCCACGTGCATATCTATGTAATTAAGAGAGAGAGAGAGAGAGAGAGAGAGAGAGAGAGAGAGTAATCACCACTCACTGTAAGTATCATTTTTCTTTTTATTTGCTCAATTTTTATTGAACTTTTATTTTGAAATTCGCGGAGATCAATCGAATACCCTTAGTGATGTGGCAAAAGTATAATAGATTTAAGATTTTATGGAAAATTTTCCCATAAATACACAACTATTTTTTGGTCTAGCCATGCTAATACCCTAAAACAAAAATTACCTTTGAATCCTTTTAAAATTTTACATGGCATTGCTAATATATGCTGTCATGTTGGTTTTTAATAGCTATAATGGACGGTATTTTCATGTTAGTTGTGCAGGCTTAAGGGTATAAGATTGGGATATCCATGTCTCAGTGGACAAGTTTAGCATTTCTTGTGAAAAATAAATAAAATTACAGAGCACGAGAGAAGGGCTTTGTCCCCACAGCAATGTCTCTATTGCCAAGAAAAACGAAACACTTGATTAGTGGTGGTAAGGAACCAAAACAGTGTCGTTTTTGAAAAAAGTGCTAGAATCCCTATAAGGGACTTTTGTTTCGGCTGGATCGTCGGATCAAGCAACCTGGTGGGCCCAACGGTGACGTGGACTGCGAAGATTCCCTTGTCGAGCTTTCTATTTGTCTGATGATGATGAGCTTCCGCTTTTTTCCTAGGTTCGCACGAAAAGATCATAGGGAACCGCACTACAACATAAAGCCACAAATGGGAGAAAACAAGGGAACACTCAAAATTGAAAAATAAATAAATTAAAAATAAAGACGACATGAGAGCCCCTGTTTTTATTTTTTTATTACCATAGCGTTTTTAATATTTGATGCACACGCATTGCCTTATCATGCATGTGGGACCCATGTGTTTGTCAGCTGATGAGGTAGCCTTCCCACTAACCTCATTTTTTTAAGAGCTTGCTTAAATGATTTTCCGTATTTGAATTTTGATTTTGAGTCGCTCTAATTTGTTACTCTTTTTTTGACGTTTTGATTACCATCTCATACTTCCGTAAATATTTTAAAATGGAAACGTAATTTTTCAAATTTTGACAAAACTAAAGAGTTGCTTTTGGGAGTACAAAAAAGAGTGTTTTGGAAAAATGTAAAAGGTTAAAAATTACTAACTAATACATTGACTCATTTATCTCGAACTAGTCTTTGTCTCATTAAAAATCTCAAATCAATACTCCATGAAGCTTATTTCAAATAAAGTTCCCATCTCACAAAACATTTCAACCAATATTTTATAAAACATTTATCTCAAATATATCTGCCATTTGCAATTTCTATTTGAAGTAGCAGGCGAATTTGGAGTTGAGGTAACTTTTATGAGAATTTTCGTGAAAATGTCAATTTGGGAGTTTTCCAAGGGATTGACTTAAAATTCAAGGTAGGCTAAACGAAATAGGCTTGATAAATATTTCATAAGATATTTATTTCAAACCTAATTTTCATTTCATGAAACATTTAAAACCAATACTTTGTAACACATTTTGTTGGAGATACTATTGCCCCTAATTGATATGACGAAGATATTTTTAGCTCTACTTGATATCATATATTTAGTATTCCTTTTCATTGATAATGTATATTAGAGACTTGTTTTTTTCTCCTTTTTTTGTATAGTCTTGTCAAGATCATTAGACTCGATTGTACTATAAATAGGGATGGACAACACACTTGTTGATATAAGAAAAGGAATACATTTCTCTATATTTCATCTTCCTCCCTTAAACTTCCCATTGCTACATTTTGTGACATGGTATCAAAGCAACCTTGATCCTGGCCTAGCTTCCTCAATTTTTTTCGAGTTGCCTCCATCTTGTTTCTCCCTTATTGTTGCAACTCCTATTTTGCAAAACAAGACAGCACCCGGTAGGAATTCATTCTTGATACCATGAAGAAAAATCAACGTTCAAACATAGAGGAGAACAAGCCTCAAAATCAAAGTTCGGATCAAATTGATTCGATTGAGGAGGAAACTCCTTCTGTTCAACATTTTCAAACTGGGACTGTCCCAACTCGGGCTCACGTTTCGGGCCCAGCCCCATGGCCATTAGTTTAGTGGATTTCGATAAAAAGGACAAGCACACCAAAACCTTTCCTCATTTTTTTTAAAGAAAAATGAGAGAAAAAATAATTATAGAAAATAAATATAAATAAACATACAAAACGATTAAATTTTGTTAAAATTTGACAGAATAGTCCCTTTGACAGAGCCGTCTAAGATATTATAAAGAAAAGAATAATTTCGGATTAGTTAGAAAGGAAAATGCCTCGATATCGAAAAAGTCAAATGGCAAAAATTGGTTACCCTTAATGTATATTTAATGGTTAATTTGATGTAAAAATATGACATATGGCTGCGTACGTCTAAAAGAAATTATGAAGTGAAAACGATGTCTCCAAACTTATGAAAGGAGATGATTGATTAAAATCGCAATTTTCTTAAAATTTTTTGGTTAATCAATCATTTTTTGCATTAATAAATCTTTTAGTTTATTATTGTCGATACTTTTTTTCTAATATTAAAATGTTAGTTTAATGTATTTTTCTTGATTTTCTTTACTTTTCAATTTTATAGAAGTCAGGGGTAAGAAAAATATTTCATAAAAAAAATGAAATAAATATGCAAATGTACTCCTTAAAAGTTACACGCATTGCTTATTATGCTAATCAAAATATGAAAAGCGTTAACGAATATAATAAAATGAAAGTTCATAGGGATGATATATAATAGTTGAAAATTTTGGCACATACTTGTACAATCTCTGGAGTTCGAGGAGTCTTGTGTAATTTTTCCCATGTCCCAAGTAATAAGTACCATGGAATTTTCTATGATAGTGTTTTTCCATTCACTTAAATAGTATATTTTTTGCACGTTCGTTAGTTTAATCCAATTTAGTTGTTATTATATTTTTTTTGTCCAATAAGTGTGAAGAAATGGGTTCTTTTTTTCTTAGTTTCTACAAAGTTAGATAGTCTAAATCAATTCAATGATAATGGTCTGAAATAAAATAAAATCGATGTTAAACCGAAGTTATTAGTTTGGTTTGAGTTGGATTGATAATTTCACAAACCAATAAAGTTGGTTTAGTTTGAGTGGTGCAAATAGTTTTGGAATCCAACATAGAAAATTATGGTTGCTTTTAGTTTCAGGAAATTATAAAAAAAAAATATTCTAAACCTATTATAAATTTAATCATAAACATTTTGTATTTATACCAATTGAGTTAATTCAATCAATTTTGGTCAGAAATCAATGACATGGACTATGCCCATCCTATTGGCACGGCTAGCATTAACATAGATAAATTTTACTATTTTTCTTCTTCTTCTTCTTTTCTTATTGTGGATCTATTTGCATCGCTAATCGCCAGGTATTTTAGTTGCTAGGAAATTAAAATATCGGATTTGTTATAATCTGATAGGGTGCTAAAAAATTTCAATTCATCAAGTTGCATTTGAAATTCTATGTAGAAGATTCTGAATGGCAAAAGTACAGCCCAAGTACCAAAACTTGGCATGAATGAACACTTAAGTACCAAAAGTTAGGAAATAGTTTTTTTATATTTTTGTTCCCGAGAATAATTTTTGAACAGAAGAACACGTTTGGTAACTGTACAAAATTTTTATTCCTAGAATAGAAAAAAAAATGAAACACATTTGGTAAACTTATATATATTTTGTTTCTTATAATTTTTTAAATATTTTTATTTTCTTTTCTTTTCTTTCTTTCTTTTGGTCGGTCACTGGCCTCGACCATGGCCGACGACCGATCGACGAGAGCTGGCGGCCTCGCCTTTGCTGGGCGAGCTCCAGCTCGCCCAAATCCAGCGAGGCCAAGCTCGCCCAACCAAGGGGAGGCCGAGCCTCGCCAAGGGCCAACAATGCTCAACCTCGCTGGGGGCTGGCGACACTCTGGCGAGGTCGCCGACCCCTAACGGCCAATCGCCAGCCATGGCCAAGGCCATTAATCGGCCAAAGAAAAAAGAAGAAGAAAAATGAGAAAAAAAAAGAAGAAGAAAGAAGTGTTTCTTGAAATTGTTCCTGGGAACAAGAAACAAATTTTTTCTAATTCTTTTTTCAGTTACCAATTTTTTCTTGGGAACAAAAGTGTAAACAAACATGTTTCTGTTCTTTTTTTATTCCCCAGAACAAAAGAACAAAAATTTGTGTTCTGGGGAACAGAAACAAATTTAAACAAACAGCCTTTTAAGTGCCATTTCCGGTGAACCTTATAGGAAATCCCACGTGACAGTTTTTTATTATTTTTTTCGTCTATGTGGCTTGCTAGAGTGCTGACTCAACAAAAAAAAGGCAAAATCGACATCATTTTTGAGCAGATTCGAATTTTAATATAAAATTTAATTTAATTAAATTATAAAAATAAAAATAAATATTTTATTTTATTTTTTTTAAGAAAATGCGTGGGCGAGGAGGCACTGGTTGAGATTTGAGCCCTCGCCGCCGCCACCTTCTTGTTGTCACTGAGAAGGG
This sequence comes from Eucalyptus grandis x Eucalyptus urophylla, assembly GCA_028830015.1. NCBI lineage: Eukaryota > Viridiplantae > Streptophyta > Magnoliopsida > Myrtales > Myrtaceae > Eucalyptus > Eucalyptus grandis x Eucalyptus urophylla. Next base: position 31,994,581 of record CM054193.1, on the reverse strand, counting down.
CCAGCGATAGTGGGGGGAGCATTGGCGAGGGCCCGTGAGCCCTCGCCAGATCTGGCGTGAGGGTTGCAGCCTTCGCCCCAGATCTGGCAAGGGCTTGTGGGGCCTCGCTGACGATCAGCCGAAGTCGCTGGCCCCTGGCCAAGGCCTGGTGACCCCGACCGACACTCCCCCCACCATCACTAGCTCTTCTTGGTGACGGCGGAGAGGCAACGGTGGCAAGGGCTCAGCCCTCAGCCGCTGCCTCCTCTCTCCCACCTTTTTTTTAAAAAAAATTAATAATTATTATTGATTTTTTAATTAAATTAAATTAATTTTTATATTAATTATATACCATGTCAAAAAATAAAACTACGTCGTTTTTGCTTTTGTTTAGTCACGTTAACGTGTAAAACAACGTTGTTTTGCATTTATCTTACCGGAAAATTGCCATGTCAATATTTTTGCCGAATTAGCATTTAAGTAATCAATTTTGCTCCGATTTTGGCACTTAAGTGTCACTTTCCTAATTTTTGACACTTTGTCCCTTTTTGCCAAGTTTTGGCACTCCAAGTGTTATGGCACTCCATTTTGAACTGATTTGGAAACAAAATAAGATAGGTATCTTGATAGATCTATAAGGGAGTAAATCGTCATGAATGCATTTCACTACCATCCCCAGTGCGAATTCTTGACTCTATTTGAAATTATTAGTGATTAAGGGAGAGAGAGAGAGAGAGAGAGAGAGAGAGAGAGAGAGAGAGAGAGAGAGAGAGAGAGAGAGAGAGAGAGAGAGAGAGAGAGAGTGATTTGATGAAGTAGCTATTAAATGCATTGAAACCATTTAAGTATATCACAACTGTTGAATGATATGATTTGATGAAGTAGCTATTAAATGCATTGAAACCATTTAAGCTCAGTATATCACAACTGTTGAATGATATGATTTTCAAGTAAAAAAGAACATTTATTGATATGATGAATAATGATAAAATGAGCCTACATGAATTCGTTAACAATTTGATTTGTCCATGCCATCTGTCTAGGCTAGACTAATGAGAGTTAAAAGTCCATTTTTCATCAAATTAACGGAGCGGAAAAAGAGGAAACGTTTTTATTCAATTCCCATTTTTTGTCATTTTCTTTTCTCATCAAAAGGCGAGGGGGATTCCCATTTTCCTTTACCGGCAAGAAAACCGATTTCGAAAAATCCCAAATTCCCGTGATCGCTTATCACTCTCCTCCTTCTGCTCCACTACTTTTGCCGGCGAATGAAAGCGTCAAAGCAAACGGACGGAGGAAGACGGCAATGGCTTCGGTGGAGGCCACGGCGGCAAATCACAGGCGTAGTGTTCAAGTCCGAGATGCGATACGCAGGCATCCTCTACCGCATCGACCTGCACGACGCTGTCATCGGTCTCGCGAACGGTGCGATGTCTTTCGTCCCTTCTTTCGTTGTCTCCTCATGGAGCCCAAGTTTCCGCTTTTCTTGTGCCGTTGTCGTCGATCGGTCAGCTCTAGGATGTGCACAGCGGTGCTTGGCGATCGCCGTGGTATGGTTGTGGATTAATGGCGTTTTGCGTGTATGTCGCTTGTAACGAACAAATGTCGAAGTTTTGATTCGTTACGAGAAGGGAACAAAGACTAGGGGCAAAGACTTGTGCCGATGGCTGTTGCGTGTAGACGAATGGTTAATGTGCGGAGATAGTTTCGGCTTAGCCGATGGTTTTATTCCTGTCTTGGTAGAAGCAGAAGCCACGGACCATACGTATGACCAAAGAGGATGACTGTGCTCATGAGAGATCAAGATTTTCCTGTGGTGGATGATTGTAATTGTTCGATGATATTGAATTTGGTGGTGAATAAATTTTGGTGATCGCGCGATTATAACATTGAGTAGCAAGTTGCAGTAGTTCATGGGACAGTTGATTTAGAGAATAAGAGACAGTGTGAAACAAAATATTCGTGTCTGTGCTTATAGTAGGAAATGCTTTTGTGAAGCTTGGCCTGAATATCATGGCACATTCATTTCAGGGATGCGATCTGGTATTCGCATCTCTAGTATGAAAAAAATTAATAAAAATAAGTCCTTTAATTCGAACTTGGATGCAATAGAGCTTATGTGGCGACTCTTCGGTATTGGGGGCTTAATGGATTCTAGTTTCTGGAGTCTAGCACACTACAACTGAGAAGGTGTACATGTTAGTTTTGTCTTGCTAATAAGCCTCATATATGCTTCATGTAATCCAAAATCATAGCTTAATCACTTCAGTGGTTTCCCCATATGTTTCCACTTACCTTAATGTCTGGAATAACTAATTCCCTAAAGTGAATGCGGAAGATGAGCCCAAGAACAAAGATGTATTACCGATCAAAGATACACCACGGAATCGAGTATATCTTATTGTCCACAGATTAAATACCAACGTTGATTTGAGGAAGAAAAACTGATCCCGTTCTATCCGATAATGTACTATCGCCTTGAAGGGGAGAAAAATCCATCTCTTTTGGGATACTGTTCTCTTAGGCTTTTAGAATGGAGAGAGAGGGAGGAAAACTCACGTATGTTGAAAAGGTACGTTCCTCTCTTTTCTTTTCTCTCTTAAATACGTCTCCTCCAAGAGACGTAACTCTTCAACGTAATACGTTCCCCCAAAAGTCATAACCCCTCAACGTAACACATCTTTATATCTTAACCCTTCATACATGGGCCCTTATCTAGCGGGCCGGGTTTTTAGGCCCAACATGGGCGGACGGGCCCTCTAAGGCCCATCAACATAAATAAATAAAACCATCATCTCCCACTCGCATATGGTGGGCCGAACAGGATTTTCTTTACCTCTCTGCAACGTTTATACCGGTGAATAATCCGTGTGACCAACATACTTTGAAAGCTCGTTGCCATACATCTATTAGGAATATATAGCAGCTCATAATGGGCATCACACTCTGAGTAGATTTAGTATGCAGTACTATAGATTGATTGATCACATTTATATCTCTCTTGATCTCCTTTTAAATAATGATATATTGTATTCACAATTACGATTATCTCAAAAACAGTCATAATTAATCGACTAGTGAATACAAAACTTAGAATGTGATTCTCTATATTCGATCTTCCTTTTTCCTTCAAACTCTCAATTTCAGTTCAGCTTGCTTTTCTAGAAATGTCTCATCAGATCGAATCAATTCATGATCATTGACAACATCCTAAGATAGCTATCACTGAATAGAAATCTTGAGAATAAGTAAGAGTCATGAGGGTACTAAATTGAGGAACTCTTTTCCTCAAGAGTTTCATACGGCATAAAAGTTGAGATCAAACTTTTGCCACTCTTAGGTCGTCTCATGCATACGTAGTATGAAATACGTATTACGATATTAATTTATTTCCCATGGAGCGTATGTCTACACCATCAATACTGTACAGATGATAGTTCAAACATACATAATGTCTAACTTGAGTTCACATATCTATTCATTTATAGAATTCATCAGAACTCACATCTGGCAGCATAGATAGATAAAGTAAAATATGTGGGTTATTTTACTTTCAGACATAGTAAATATTATGTCATCATCTTAACACTCAGTTAATGTGACTTATGTATTTTAAGCTTGAGCTCTCGATTATCACATGGATAATAAGCTTTAAAAACCGTCTCATCTCTATTTATCACATAGTAAATAGAGGCGATTACCCATGTGTGTGGGCTAATCTTTTATCTGTCCAACATACTTTCTCAACTTAATATAATGCACTGAGCATTAAAATGCATAAACGTCAAACAAATATTCATAGGCATTAATAATGAAAAACACAAATTCATTAAATGTGAACACTTCAGGGAAATTATAATATTTAGTACATCAGCCTCTATGCAGTCCTAGAAATTTTACATGACCACAAAACACATCTTTAGGTATTGGCTTCATCATAGGATCTGCTACCATTCTATGCGTACATATGTACCGAAAGTTCACATCTTTTCGTGCAACCATATCCTTGACAAAATTATACTTTGTATCCATATATTTGGTTTTGCCATGATATTTTGAATCTTTGGTGTACGCTATAACTGCTTGGCTATCACAATTAATCAATAATAGATTTGCAGCATACTCAATAATACCTAAATAATCCAAAAATCTCTTAAGCCAAACACATTCTTGTACTGCTGCTGATAATGCCACGAACTCAACTTCCATCGTGGATAAGGCTATACACGTTTACTTCTTACTGCTCCAAGATATGGCGCCATTATTCAGTAAGAAAGCAAAACCAAAGGTAGATATTCTTTCATCTAAATCTCATCCCCAATCAGCATTTGAATAGCCTTCAAGTCGCAGATCCTTTCTTTGATAATTCAACTTGTAATCAGCAGTTTCCTTCAAATACCTCAGTATTCTTTTAACGGTCTTCCAATATGCTTGACCTGGATTGGATTAGTATCTACTCACCATTCCAACTGCAAAACATATATTAGGTCTTGTACAAAGCATAGCGTACATCAAGCTCCCAACAGCATTAGCATAAAAAACATGTTTCATTTGTTCATTCTCTTGTAGAGTCCTTGGACACAGTCTATGGCTCAATCCTTCACCTTTTGCAATAGGAGTATCAATGGGTTTACAATCTTGTATACGAAATCGTTCAAGAACCTTATTTATGTATGTTTATTGCGAAAGAGATAATGATCTCTTCGAATTATCTCTTGAAATCTTAACTCCAAAGATATATGTAGTCTTACCCATATCTTTCATCTCAAAGTTGGAAGATAACCATCTTTTGACAGTGTCAACAAACTCTATATTGCTTCTGGCAATTAGTATATCATCAACATATAATGATATGATCACAAATTGATCTTTAGATCTTTTGATATATACACAATAATCCTCATCAATCATTGTAAAGCCATATGCCATTATGGCATTATGAAAACGTATATATCATTGTCTCGACAACTGCTTAAGGCCATATATCGATCTTAAAAGTCAACATACTTTTCCTTATTGGCCTTTCATAATAAAACCGGCAGATTGTTCCATATATATTTCTTCCTCTAATTTTCCATTGAGAAAAGTAGTCTTTACATCCATTTGATGTAACTCAACATCCATATTACCCACCATTGCTAGAATAATGCGAATCGAGACAAATCTCACTACATGAGAAAATGTTTCTTCATAATCAATTCATTCTTGTTGATTATACCCCATTCGCCACAAGGCAAGCCTTATGCCTTTCTATCGAGCCATCAGTTTTACACTTTATTTTGAGAACCCACTTGTTCCAAATAGCTTTGCGTCCTTTTGGAAGATCAACCAATTCCCAAACATGGTTTGACTTCATTGACTCTATCTCCTCTTCCATTGCATGAATCCATTTTTCCTTACTAAGGTAATTTAGAGCCTCATTCACATTTCTTGGCTCATCTTTATCTAGTGGAGCAACCATGAAAGTTTTCCCTTCAATGTCAAAACGTCGACAGGGAATAGTTTTGCGACTTGTTCACCGCATGGGAGATTGTACACTTTGCACATCATTCCCCATCATGCTCCCACTTAGATTAGATAATGACGATATCATCTCATCATGTGGTTGTAATTGAGAGTGAGTTGAATTAAATTCATCACTTCTCATGTTACTCCCACTTGGACGAACTTCATTAAGTTCATTATCTTGATCCAAGGTTTCAAATAGGGAGTAATCCTCACCTATTTCGTCATTCTTAGGAAATTCATTTTCTAAGAATGTGACATCCAATTATTCAAATTCAGTTATACTTCTACTTTCTTACTCACTTATGAACACATACCCTTTCGAGTGTTCAGAGTATCTTATGAAAATACTCTTCTTTCCTTTATGACCCAATTTCCCAAACTTGTGAGAGGGCTCATGAGTATAGGCAGCATAATCTCATGGTTTAAGAAAACTTAAGTCTGATTTTCTACTTGTCCATAACTCATATGGAGTGGATGTAACTAATTTGATAGACACTTAGTTAAGTATATATGCAGTAGTTAATAATGCATCACTCCAAAAAGTGATAGGTAAGTTAGCTTGTGCCATCATGGATCTAATGATTTCCAATAGAGTTCTGTTCATTCTCTCTGCAACACCATTTTGTTGAGGAGTATATGGAATAGACAATTATTTTTCTATTCCTTTTTCATCACATAACTTTCTGAACTCATCAAACAAATATTCTCGACCTCGATCGGATCTCAATACTTTCATTTTCTTGTCTAATTGACTTTCTACCAAGTTCATAAATCTTTTGAAACAACTAAATGCTTCAAATTTATGAGAAATCAAATAGACATATCTGAATCAAGTATAATCATCTATAAATGTGATTAAATAAATAGCCCCATGCCTTCCTCTCACATTCATCGGACCACAAACGTCAGAATTGATTAAATGCAAAGGAAATTCAGCTCTTTTACTATTTTTAAATGGTTTCCTTGTCATTTTTCCTACTAGGCAATGCTCACACATGGGCAAATCGACTTTTTCAATGTTGCTCAACAAGCCATCTTTGGCTAGTCTATTCATGCGTTGTTAGCCAATATAACCAAGTCTAGCATGCCACACATTTACATCATTATCATATAAATTAGGAGACGTGAAAAGGGAATAACAAACATTGACATTACTATAGTCAATATTTAATATAATGAAACCATCTAGAAAATAACCACAACTATAGTAATTTGTATTCAAATATAAATCTACACCACTATTATGAAAGTTCATATTAAAACCAAGCTTAACCAACACTAAAACAGACGCTACATCATGTAGGAACAAAGTGCGTCCACCACGCATGTTCAGTTGGCAAGTGCCAATCCCTTTTACTTCTACTCTGGAGTTGTTTCCTATATAGATCCACTTAGTTCCAATTGGTACTCGTTAGAATTTCACGAAGAATTCTCTATCATTTGTTACATGGTCTATCACTCCTAAATCCACAATCCACAAAGGATTAGACTCAGTTAAGAATACAGAACTCGACACATAAACAAAGTTCTGAAAAGTACAAGGGGTGTATACCTTCTTTGGCTCACAACAGTTGCGAGCATAATGACCCATCTTGTCACAATTGTAACACTTCACCCTTGTAAGCTTCTTCATTCGAGGACGCTTTCCTCTTTCATGTTGGTCAAGCTTAGGTTTCTTTCTTGAAGAACCTACTCCCTTGCCTTTCCTTTTATCGAACCGGTTAGGATGTTTGCGCTCGGAGCTTGAAGCTCCATGTGAGCTGGAACCAGCATGGTAAATTTCAGTTTTCGGCTTAGCTGCCATTTTCGGCTTAGCTGCCAAGAGGGCAGTCCTTTTCCAGCTCAAGATGACACACAACATCCTCAAAGGTTTTGATATTCTCATTATGGGTCAAGTGCATCTTCATATGCTCCTAACTTTGAGGCAAGAAACGGATCACTGCTTGCATTTGCTGCTCATCAGTCAAGACATGGCCAGCATTTTTCAGCTCATTAATCATATTTGATATCTTTCTAAGGTGTTGCTTCATGGTCTGACCATGAGACTTATTGTAAGAGTCAAACCTAATAGTAAGCTGTCTTAGTCTGGTCGCCGAAGTATGACCAAATCTTACTGCCAACGCTTCCCACATTTCTTTGGCATTCTCAAAACGCTTGAACTCTCGCATGACGTCATTTTCCATGCTACTCAGCAACATAATGCGAGCAAGGGAGTTCTTTCTTTTTCATGTAGCAAATGCATCCTTATCTCTCTTATGATGCGCAGTGTTTTCTTCTTCAGGTTCTACCATAGTCAGGTTAAGAGCTTCTAGTGCCTCTTGCTCTTCCAGCACATATTGGATTTTCATGTGCCATATTTCATAATTATTGCCATTGAGCTTCTCACCTTTGTTTAGCTCAACGACTATGCTCTTTATGTCTGAAGCCATTGATCTGAACATATCAAATATATATGCACTAATTATTAATGCTTATCATTTATGCATCCATTTTGCACAAAACCATCATATTAAAGAATAATTTTAAGTAAGATTTCAGAATCAAAAGGTCATTATGTTTCAAATCATTATCCAAAATCCTAACTTGAAATTATTATTAATATAATATTCTATGCAAAATAAATTCTTTGAAATTTACAAAAAAATAAAAAATTCTATGAACTACCCACAACAGTTAACAATAACAAAAAGCAAATAATATTTGATATCAAATAATAATATAATAATAATGCTTTCACATAATACAATTAACATATCAGTTGCCACACCAACAACAACTAGGTAAAAAAAAACATTACATAATATGTCCACAAAGCATACTAAATAAAGACCAGCCAAAACATCTAACACCAAGTCAATATATGAACTGAGAAAGATCATCTTTTGTTCAACTTCTTGATCTTTTCTTTTGTAACAATCTAGTAATATTCATCTATAAAGGCCATCACAAGACTCTTATATGAAGTAGCTCTGTTGACTTCCCATAAGCGATTCAACACTCCTTGCCATTCTGGTGGAAGAGTATTTATGAAAAATCGCACCATCTCAGATTGTGGCATGGGATGACCATTCCATATGACCTTTTGTATTTTCCTGTTGACTTCAATAACATGATCAATTAAGTCGTCACTCTCCCATCAATAATTAGTCAACTCAACTATCAACTTAGAAAGCCTTTCCTTTTGTTTATTGGTAATTGCGCGAATAGGTGTGCGCAACTTAAGGGGAGGCATTGTTCCTGCAACAAATGCAGAACAAATAAGGGATTACATATAATCCACGTTGACTTAATTGGAAAAAAAAAACACATTCATTTTTCTTTTTCTTTTTTGATCAACGATCAAAGTAAAGACAACGGTCAACGGTCAACGGTCAAATGTCAATGGTCAAACGGGTTGAGGTCAACGGGTCAATGGGTCATGTTGGATCGGGTCGAATCGGTAAGGCCGGTTGGGCCGGTTGGGCCGGGTCGGATGAACCAACCAGCACGTGCCACACGCGTGCCCAGCTGACGTCACTATGACGTCAGCTGGCACATGCGCGGCACGCGCTAGGCCTCTGTGCATGCATCACATGCACCTGGGGCCGAAACGGAGCGTGCGACACACGCACCCAAGGGGGCTCAAATCAGCGTGTGCAACCCCTCTTCGTTTCGGTCGAGCGTGGAGGTGCGTCTGGCGACGCTCGACGGCGATCCGCGACTTATTTTTCTCGTATCGACAAGAGCTTTGACCATGCATTATCAAAAACGAATTTCAACTTGCAAAAAATCACAAAACAGGGGAACAGTACGCTGGTGTCAGGTTTTTCCATCCCCAATCGATCAGCATCGGCTTTTCTCGAATTTCGACCACAAAAAATAATTCAATAACATAAAAAGGGATCGGGAAACATGAACTATGGCTCTGATACTAATATCGGGAATAATTTATTCCCTAAAACGGATTCGACACTAAATCAAACCCCTAAAACGAATGTGGAAGACGAGCCCAAAAACAAACATGTATCACTGATCAAAGACACACCACAGAATCGAGTGTATCTTACTTTCCATAGATTAAACACCAACGTTGCTTTGAGGAAGAAAAACTGATCCCGTTCTATTCGATGATGGACTATTGCCTTGAAGGAGAGAAAAATCCATCTCTTTTGGGATACTGTTCTCTTAGGCTTTTAAGAGGGAGAGATAGGGAGGAAAACTCATGTACGTTGAAAGGGTACGTTTTTCTCTTTTCTTTTCTCTCTTAAATACGTCTCCTCCAAGAGACGTAACTCTTCATCGTAATACGTTCCCCCAAAAGTCATGACCCCTTAATGTAACACATCTTCATATCTCAACCCTTCATACATGGGCCCTTATCTAGCGGGCTGGGTTCTTAGGCCCAACATGGGCGGATGGGCCCTCTAAGGCCCATCAACATAAATAAATAAAACTATCACTTAAGAATATAATTTCAACTATACTTTATTCCCAAGACTTGGGAAACAGAAGTCAAATGAGGGTACCTAGGCGAAGCCCATCCTAACTGATGAGATCTGATGATTTTATCTGTCTATTGGTCTTGGTGCGTTTTAACTATACTTTTTTCCCAGAACTTGGGAAACAAAAGTCAGAAGAGGGTACCTAGGTGAAGCCCATCCCAGCTTTTGATGAGTTCCATGAGTGTCTCTTTCAAGCCGGTTTAGATTATCTCAAATATACGGGTAACAAATTTACTTGGTCTACATCGAAGGGTCCTAATCGTAAGCAAAGGAAAATCGACCGTGTTTTGGTTAATTCATGCTGGTCAGCTGAATTCTCCTTCTCTGAAGCTTCGTTTTTGGCCCCTAGCATTTCGGACCATTCTCCGATGGTCATTAAGATCCTTCCTACCCCTAAGTCTTGCAAGCCATTCAAGTTCTTCAACTTTTGGCTTACCCACCTGGATTTCTCTAATATGGTTTCTCAAGTTTGGAACTCCTCACTTAGGGGTACTCTGATGTTTATGCTTTGCTCCAGGCTTCGTTGCCTTAAATGTAGATTGAAGTAGCTCAACAAGAAGTCTTTTTCGGATCTCTCCTATAGAACGGCTAAAGCTAGACGGGTGTTATGTGTTACTCAGGAAGCTCTACAAGTTGACCTTTATAATATTGAGCTTGCTGAATGGGAGAAACTTCAGCTCCAATCTTTTTTTGATTTGCGCCTTCAAGAAGAATCTTTTTATAGACAGAAATCCCTAGTCCGTTGGCTGAAAGAAAGGGATCTCAATACAAAGTTTTTCCATCATTCGATAAACAAAAGGCATCTTCATAATAGAATATTTCGCTAACCAATGGGAACTACACCACTTCAAATCCTTATGAAGTTCAGAACCTTTTTATTGATCACTTTCGTGAGCTCTTGGCGTATTCTCCTCCAGTTGCGGCCTTCTTTGGAAGAGATGCGTGCGGTTCTAAGTCACCCTCGATGAGGATCAGGTGCGTTTCATCTCTAGCCCTATTTTTTATGCTAAGATTAGAGATACGCTCTTCTCTCTTGCAGTGGGTAAAGCCCCTGGCCCCGATGGATATAATGTAGAGTTCTTTAAGCATTCTTGGGAAATCGTTGGACCCTCGGTTATTTTGGTAGTTAAAGATTTCTTTACAACAAGCAAGTTGTTGTGGGAGATAAATACGACCATCTTGGCCTTGGTTCCCAAAGTCCCTAATGCTTCTAATGTTAACGATTTTCGGCCAATTGCTTGCTGTAACACCATATACAAGTGTATCACCAAGCTTATTGCCAACCGACTCTCTCATGTGCTTCCCTCTATTATTAGCTTACCCCCAAAATGCTTTTGTTAAAGGTAGGCATATAAGTGACAATATTTTGCTTGCTCAAGAGCTCTTTTGTGGTTTCCACCTTGATCCTTATCGTCCTAAATGCATGATAAAGGTTGACTTTAAGAAGGCTTATGATACGGTGGATTGGAATTTCATTGATCTTTGTTTGCAAGTTTTTGGTTTCCCCTCGGAGTTTATTACCTGGATTATGGTCTGCATCCGTACCCATAAATACTCGGTTTCTATAAATGGGGAGCTCCATGGGTTTTTCTCGAGTGGTAGGGGTATTCAACAAGGTGACCCGATGTCTCCCTACATCTTTACCCTTGTGATGGAAATATTTACTGGCCTCCTGGATATCCAAACTAGGCATCCTGATTTTCGTTTCTTTAGGCGTTGCAAGCCCTCTAGACTCTCTCATCTTTTCTTTGCTGATGATGTATTACTTTTTGCTAAAGCTAGCTTGCCATCCATTGAACTGTTTAAGGATGGGATTGACAAATTTTCCAATTGGAGTGGGCTTGTTCCGAACCTTACAAAGAGTGAAGTTTTTCTCTTTGGGGGCTCCTATAATCTTTGGTAGGATATTTTAAATAAATTGGGCTTCCAAGTGGGCACCCTTCCTTTTCGTTACCTTGGAGTTCCAGTTATCTTTGCAAGATTGAGTAAGGCGGATTGTGTGTCTCTGGTAAATGCAATCACGGCGCGTCTCCAGTCTTGGACTCATAGATTCCTCTCTTTTACGGGACGCCTTCAACTTATAAGGTCGGTACTCCACTCTATCCAAGCCTTTTGGGCCAACGTTTTCTTTCTACCTTGTTCGGTCATTAACCGAATTGAACAAATGTTTCGGCAATTTTTGTGGAAAGGCCTGATGATGGGCCCTGGAGGTGCTAAGGTCTCTTGGTGTGATGTTTGTCTTCCAAAAAAAGAAAAAGGCTTGGGTATTAGAACTCTTCGGGAGAATAATATCGCTTCTATGCTTAAGCACATTTGGATTCTCCTCTCTGATAAGGAATCCCTTTGGTGCAAATGGATCCATTCTACTTTTTTTAAGCGGGAAAACTTTTGCATTGTCCTGTGTCCTACTCATCGCTCTTGGGCGTGGAGAAAGATATTAAACCTGTGAGAACATTTCCAGCAATACTTCAAGTGGAATATTGGGAATGGACGATCGGTTTCGTTTTGGTTCGACCCATGGCACCCAAATGGCCCTTTATACAGGATCTTCTCCAACCAAGATATATACCACTCCGGTATCTCCCGACTAGCGACAGTTGTTGAAGGCTTTACCACACCCATGGGCTGGTACTTGATCAACATCTTGGCCAATTGGTAGAATCCCCTCCTAGTGTTTAACCAAGAAGATGATCGCTTTCATTGGCTGGCCCACCCCTTTGGTCGTTTTTCCTCCGCCTCTGCTTGGGAGTTGATTCGGCCAAAGGGCAATGCTATCACTTGGTCCTCTATTTGGAGCACTTCCTTGCCCCCAAGATATCAAACTCATCTTTGGCTTATTACTCGCAACCGGCTACCAACTCAGGTGAGATGGTAGAATTTTGCCTACCAATTGCCCCCTTTGCTCGTGTAGACCGGATTCTGTGGATCACTTGTTCTTTGCTTGTCACATTTCGAGTACCCTTGCTTCTTTTTGGGCAGCAAAATTTAACCTGGTTTGGCAAAACAAGCAGTGGATGGAGAATTTTGTATGGGCATCCAATCAGTTTGTGGGTAAAAGCTTTTATCAAACTATGGCTCGCTTTAGTCTTGGTGCGATGTGCTGCATCATATGGAAAGAGCGTAACAATGTGCTTTTTCGCAATCAAACCCTTTTTCTTCCAGCGATGAAGATGCACCTTCAGAAGGTGATTAAAGATAAAGCTATGACGTTTAAGCATGTTGCTGACATTCCAAAGAATAGAAGACTTCAACAGAACTGGGATCTTCATCCTTCTATCTTTGATTGATGGAAGTTCTTTAGTTTGTTTTTAGTCTTCCTTTCTTTCTTTTCGTTGTTTGTTCTATTTGTTGGGAACTACGGTACCCCTACACTCGCTTAGACTCCTGTCTTCTTGAATGTCTGTTTTTTGTTAGTGTCGGGCCTCCCCTCTTGTATTCTTCTTCGCAAAATCTATACCATACTTACCTTTACCCAAAAAAAAACTATACTTTTTTCCTTTCGACCGGTCTACCTAGGCCATGGAAGCCAAAAATATCTGAACAAAGGAAGTTGGATATGGAGATATCAATTCATGATTCTTCTAAAGATTTCCAATGTTTGTTTTTTGTTATTCTCTAACATTTTCTTGGTTATTACCAACTGCACCAAAGGAGTCACGGTAGCCGAACATTGAGGCTTGGTGGCAATCCAAAGGTCTATTCTGACGGAAGAGAAAACGGTAATGCAAGGAGAGGCCGGGCCCATCCTACTTGGAGTCATGTCACATAGAAAACTTGACGGGATGCTTATAAATACTGTACACATACATTTAGAGCTCTGTAGGTGATTATTATTTTCCCTTAGATTGGGGGAATGTACACATACATTTAGAGCTCTGTAGGTGATTATTATTTTCCCTTAGATTGGGGGAATAGAGCGAAGTCTTAAGATAGTGACTGTTAGCAATGGTTCTTAAGACTAGTACAACTTACCAGCAAATTGGAAGTTAATCAGGCATTATATCAAATTTTAGCAAGATCCTTGGGATTTCTAGAATGCAATGTCAGTCTGTAAAACCCGAACTTATTTTGAGATGGTTAGCATGATAAAATGTAGCTAGGGAGAGGTAACCAGGTTGTGGTCGAAGGAGAATTGTGAGTGTGTTGTGTCCGCCAGAAACTTCGGTGTATATATTTGTGTCGGGGTTAAATTATTAATATGAGATTAACCAATTGCCACAGCCACTGGCATACCTTACTAACTTAGTCTATGTTATGAACCGTTGTGAGAAATATTTGCCATCTGATTTTAGGGCATCATCAAAGTTAACTCAACAAAAAATTTTCAGCTTTGCATGTTATTGAGTAGTCCGTCAGCTGCCGCCAATATAGGCTAAAGCCTCCTTTTGGTTGATAAAAAAGCGCCGTTTAGCTTAACTACGAAGCAAATAAATCTTCAGAATTTTCTCGCACATAATGGTGAAGCAATAGACTGTTATATTGGTCCCCTCTGAGACATCAAATGGGGAAGAATCACGCGCAGCAGATATCACTACATCGTCATGTCCAGGAAGCATAGTCGAATGGAATAAAATGCAAAAAAGTTCTGCTAGTCCATCCATTGGTGAGAAAAGCGTACCTTCCGACAGCGAAGTACTTTGCACTTTACACATGGCTAAGAAACAACAAATTAAAAGTAAATTTGAAGTTGATCTTCTGCAGACTCTCAGAAGGATCTGCCACACAGATGCAATGCCAGAGAACACGCATGCCGAGAGAGAGAGAGAGAGAGAGAGCAAGAGGTCTCAGATAACTTTTGTGTTTCAGCTTGGAGCGAGCTCGGCCTTGCAACGGTGCAATTCTAACGGAGAGTTCGATACTATTCATTGAGGGGCTGAATAGTCACTTGGGATCGAAGACGAGTGCATGCTCGAATGAACTCTCAAGGCGACCATGTAAAAAGCTTCTCCCGTAGATACTAGTTGAGCAAAACAAACTCAAACCAGGATCAGAAAATTCATCATTTGTTCTCAGCCAATAATGAAGTTCTCTTGTGGAAGATAATATGCAAGCTTACAAGAATCCTGCAGGACAACAAGCGTCATTCTGGTGAGACACTCATAATTAACGTCCTTTAGCTTGGTTTTGTGAACATAGTAATACGGTTAAAGGTTTTTTGTAACCATACTAGAGCAATGGAAGATGTCAACAACAGAAGCATAAGCAAATTCTCATTACCATGGTTCTGTCATATGGAACTTAATAGATTTAGCTCGCTCCAACCATTAAATGATCTCATTCTGGTGTGAGAGTGATATTAATTAGTTTCTCAGACAGTGAAGAGTATCGATGAATATGCTCAGATAATTAAAAGTTAAATAAATCTTCAAATACATAGAGGGGAAATGAAAAGGAGAAGAACTGTGGAGAAGGGATTGTGTACCTTGAACTTGAATTAAGTTGTTAGATGAAAGCATTGTTTATTATTTAATATAAAAATTCGAACTTAGGATATGACTAGCTCTTATATCTTGAGAGATTTTGTGGGACAGCTGTCAATTGTTTTAAAACTTGAACTGTTAGATGAAGATTTGATTTATTATTTAAATATTTTAACATATACATAGCTAGAAGTTGTTGTAATATTGGATGTAAATTAAGGTGTGCTTTTCAATGAAGGATGGTCATGCAATTTTACTCTCTCTAGCCAAGGAAATTCTTCTGCACGTTATTATCATCCCATTACTTCACAGCCATCCATTCAGCTGACTTGTCATAATAGACGCTGTGGTCTCTCCTACGCTGTCATCCGCGACTCCGAGACCGTTCCCTCCGCTGTCGTGTTACACAATTTACGGTAGAGATCAAAGTCCAAAGGTTGTTCGGTCAAAATGAATTGCATTCAACCTGATCTGTCAGAAGAAGATTCAGAGAGAGCTGTCCAAGTGGTCAAAAGTCAAATTTGGAGAGTTAAGTTCACGTCATGGATCAATATCGTTTGCCTCATTGATTACATAAATCTCGCCGTGAGGCCCACTTGATTCAGTTCCGGATGGATTAAATTTACACAATCTAATAGACTATCCGGTATTCATTTTTCTATGATTCTCTTATAACCACTTGTTCACTTGTTTAAGTACTTTTTATCATATGGGGGCCAAACGAAAAGACCGAGTCATCCTTTGTAATTAAGTTACACAACCAAATCGTCTTAAGACTACCCCAATGGATCACCATATAACGATTGGTTGTGTTAAACTGAGGCACACACAATGCTTCTTTAAAAGATTAAGCTATCAAGGAGCATAGAGCCCGGCTAAGCTAATGCCAAGGTCGTTCTCCAGACAATTATTCGGAAAAGTCAAACAGTAATATTTCTTACTGTATCTAACCATAAACAATGATTAGGGCATGATAAAACAAGTTAGCATAAAAAATGTGAGGAATTGCATTTATTCTTTTCTTTGTAAAACATCGGATCTGATGTCGGATATAGTTATATGTAAAAAGAAAAATAAAAAATTGTCTTCATAGCATCAAAATTAAAATGAAAATATCGGGAAAGAGAATTGTGGGTAGCTAATTACAATGAGTTACTATTGTTGGAAGTGGTTAGCTTGATGGTGGTGGTTGCCGGCGGACGAATGGGGCGACTACCTTGGTGGTAGTCGAATTTGTCACACCAGTTGCCTCAAGCCACAACCCATGTTATCATAATCACACATCGCTTAACTATATGAATATAAGATACATTATAATAACATATTTAAGCGATATGGAATTATTCAAACACTACTCCTTGCATGTAAGTCCCTCTCTCACACATGCTTGACTCGGCTTGACTATAGTGAAATTGACACGTTTAATATTTTGTGTGAGCCGATTGGAGTGTCAGGATATGAATTATTAACCTATGTTATGATATTATGTCAAGATCTTTAATCAAGCATTTAATCTATGTGGAATTCTTCCAACAATGACGACGTAAACATGAGAAACCATATTAAGATCTAAATCTCAATGTTGATCTTGACCTACACAAGGGAACAATATCATAGCGGCCACTTGTTTATCAACAACCACCATTTGTGGTGGTCATCTGTCAATGAGGCGACCACCATTGTGATGGCTACCTATCAAAGATGACCATCACAAGAGTGATCTCATCTATTGTCAAGGCAACCAATCACACCTTGAGGATTGTTTCTTGAGTTAATAGAGACAATATTTTCAAAATTCATGCTTAAAAAAATTAGGGATGATGAAATTGAAAATGCCTATATATCTTCTTTTTTGCAATTTGATTCCTTAATTTATTTATTTTTCATTCAATTAAATATCTCAACATCTCTTTCATTGCAATCTTACACTATTCTCATCTTAAGAGGGAAAATAAAGTTTAATAGTGCATCACTAAATCAACAAGTGATTGGTTCTTACCCACATGAGCCTAGTTAATAGAGTTGTTAATCACATAAGTTAGGTTACTATCATTGTCGATTTTTCTTAATTGACTTAAGCCTCATTCCCTTCAATATATAGTTAGAGAAGATTAGTCAAATTCACTATAATCAATAGACATAAAGTGCGTTTGTTTGGTCGAAAAGAAAAGTGTTTCATATGCACCGACCTATGAAATGTGGAATCCATTAGGTAATAATGTCAAGTCACATAAGACTTGACTGCCTTCACTAGTCAATCCATTGACTAGTCAAATTGCCCAACTATTACGTCACAAGAACAACCACCACAAAAGTCTCTGGGATCTTTCATAGTCATTTCTATTTTCATGGGTTACGCGATCAAATAACTAAAGACTTCACTTTGGACCTCCTGCCCATCAAGGTAGTGATCTAATAAATTATCGGTCAAGCAAATACCTAATTAAGGAAGTATTCAAATTTCAAGCCATAATTCCCTCACCAAATCAAAATCTTACACTAAATAAAAACGTGCTTTTTTTTATTAAATTTCTCTGAAAGAAAATCAGTAAAATAAAAAATAAAAAAATAACTCACTTGAAACTCCTCTCTCATCGTAGGACCCGAAACTAGGAAGGAGGGGGAAGGAGAAAAAGTCCTTATCCTACGCACCCCACAAGGCCACAACCCCAATTTAAATCTACGCCCAACCCGCTCCTCACACTCCACAAGAATTTTCTGGCATTTTCCTCCCCTCCTTTTTTGGCCTCTTTTCTCTCTCTCTCTCTCTCTCTCTCTCTCTCTCTCTCTCTCTCTCTCTCTCTCTCTCTCTCTCTCTCAAATGAGCAAAAGTCATCCTCGTCTTCGTCATCTTCATTGGCGTTACTCTGAATCTTCCTCGAAACCTCACCTCGTCCGTAGTCAAACTCAAGTTTCGAACGAGCAAAAGTCATCCTCATCCGTCTTCATTGGCGTTACCGCCGAAGCTTCCTCAAAACCTCAATTGGTCCATGGTCAAATTCAGGTTCCATGTCTACAAGGAGGGCTAGACTTACTATTACATAAAGTCAACTTAAAACAAAAGACTATAAAGTTGACACGCGGTTTCAATACTTCTTTATCTTCACCTTGCCTACCTAGCAAAACCAAAACCCAAGAAGAGTGTTGAATAATTTAATCATCATGAAACGAATGCCATTTGATCTCTTCGTGGTTTTGCTCACCATATTTCCACTCCACTTTGCTTCCCTTGAGACATTGCCTTCAATGAGCTCAACAAAGTGCCATGAGCAGGAGCGGTCTGCCTTGTTAGAATTCAAACAATCTTTCTTCGATGCAGAGTCCTCAGTTTGCTGGCTTTATGGCCATCGGCATAAGCTAGAATCGTGGAAGCTGGAAGATAGGGATTGCTGTGATTGGGAAGGCGTGGATTGTGATGAAGGGATGGGCTACATGATTGGCCTCGACCTCAGCAAAAGTTGTCTCTTTGGTTCTATCAACTCAAAGGCCAGCCTCTTCCGCCTTGCTCATTTGCAAAGCCTCAATCTCGCTTGGAACAACTTCAATATCTCTCAAATACCGTCTGCCATAGGTGATCTAGTGGAGTTGATGAGCCTAAACCTCTCTTCGTCCAACTTCAAAGGTGAAATCCCGTCTCAAGTCCTAAAGTTGACTAACTTGACCTCCCTCGATCTCTCTAATAACTTTGGATTGGAGCTAAGGAATCCCAGCATGGAGACACTGGTTCAATTTCTTACCAAATTGGAACACCTTGATCTTCATTTGTTGAATGTGTCGGCTCCGGTGCCCGATGCCGTCACAAATTTATCTTCCTTGACATCACTTGTACTCCGAAACTGCAACTTGCGAGGGACATTGCCAACAACCATCTTTGAGCTGCCAAGGCTACAACTTCTTGATTTAAGTGGCAATCCAAAGCTATCAGGTCATTTGCCAGAGTTTCACTTGGGCAGTCCCATTAAGTCGCTGTCTCTTCGGTGGACCAATTTTTCAGGGAACATTCCATCTTCAATAGGTAACCTCACTCAACTTACCATGTTGGATTTTCGACATAACAAACTCTTGGGTGAAATCCCATCTTCTTTAGGGAAGCTTGTCCGACTCTCATATTTGAATCTTGGAATGAATCTACTATTTGGGGAAATTCCTGCTTCGTTGACTAACCTCGCTAACCTTACTTCCTTAGATTTCCATGACAATCAATTGATTGGTCAAATTCCAGCTGAGATCACCAGCCTCACTTGGTTAGTTTATCTTGACCTATCATTCAACAGACTAACTGGCCCAATTCCTGAAAACATCTCTAATCTCGAGAGTCTTGATTACCTGAACTTGCAATCAAACAATCTGAATGGTACTTTGCGGCTAGATGTGATACTCAAACTTCAACATCTAAATGGGCTGCAACTCTCATCCAATGAATTCTCGTCGATTATTGAACCCGGCATGAACACTAGCCTTTCAAACTTGTCTTCTCTTGGCTTGGCTTCTAGCAACTTAAGTGAGCTCCCCATCTTCCTATCATACCAAAGTAGGTTGCAATGGCTGGACCTATCCCAAAATAGAATTTATGGGCCAACACCTCCGTGGTTCTTAAATGTGAGTACGTCACAATTGCAATTTTTGAATCTTTCGAGAAACTTAATCACCAGTTTCACAGCTTTTAAATGGCTAAATCTTGGGACATTGGACCTTCAGTTCAACGATATACAAGGATTAATTCCCATTCCCCCGAAATCCATTACATCCTACCTTGTCTCAAATAACAAGTTATCTGGAGAAATTTCACTGGAGATGTGCCAGCTAAGCTCTATTGGCATCCTTGATTTGTCCAAGAACAAGTTGTCTGGTGTTATTCCGCCATGTCTAAGCAATTTGAGTGATAGCCTCTCCGTCTTGAATTTGAATGGCAATGATTTATATGGAAGATTTCCTCAATTGCAAAATGGCGTATGTGAGTTGAAGATGATAGATGTGAGTGATAACCAGCTACAAGGGTTGCTGCCAAGGGGATTAGCTAATTGTAGCACTCTAGAATTTCTCAATATTGAAAACAATCAGATTGTCGACACATTTCCTTCATGGATGGGCTTGCTTTCTTATTTGAAGGTGTTAATTTTGCGTTCCAATAGATTTCATGGAGCCATAGGGGAACCTGAAGCTCATGACCAGTTTCCTAACCTACAAATTGTTGATCTATCTATGAACAACTTCTCGGGTAGCCTTCCATCTGAATACTTTGATATGTGGAGTGCCATGAAAGTCCACGATGCAGTTGACACATACTATGATGTAGGTTATAAGTCCTCTTACATCGCATTTCGCCAAGTGGGAGTAGAGTACGACTACTCAATGACAATAACCAACAAAGGCATTTTAATGAAGTACGAAAGAATATTGGTATACCTCAACATGATTGATCTTTCAAGCAACAACTTTACTGGGGAAATCCCGAATTCTGTTGGAAGTTTAACTGAACTTCATATGCTCAATCTCTCCAACAATGCTCTTACCAGCTCCATCCCTTTGTCCTTGGCGAATCTGACCAAACTGGAATCTCTTGACCTTTCAAGCAATAAGCTCTTAGGAATGATCCCTCCAGCACTAGCCCAACTCAATTTCCTTGCTTTCTTCAATGTCTCAGACAACCATCTTGCTGGGCCCATACCTCAGGTGAACCAATTCCGCACATTCGAGAATGACTCCTATGGAGGGAACTTAGGACTGTGTGGAGTTCCTTTGACAAAGAAATGCGGAAATCCTATTGAAGCACCCCCGGCACCATCATCCGATGCATTCGCTGAAGAGATTGATTGGAAGATTATCTTGATGGGTTTTGGAAGCGGGCTGGTCATTGGCGTGGTTATGGGGCTAAACACGACTTCTAAAATTGAACGTTGGTTCCTAAGGTTCTATAGAGGATGGCAATAAAGACGGATGCACCACATAAAGTTTGTGTGAATTACAGTCTACTGTGAAAGTTCAATGACTAGATTGCTCAGTGCGAGCTGCGCATCATGGCATACCTTTTCAATATGTTCAGTGACTTTGTGATAGCATTTAAGTATCTACCATCTAGACATTACATTTCGAGTAAAGTGTCTCCAGTTTCATCAAGCAAACAATAAATGCGTGATCGTTCCCGTGAAATTGACTTGATATACTCTTTTGATAGCTATGAATACAATTTCTCATGTTGACCAAAGAAGGTTTTAGTTTTACTTATTTCTGATAAACCATTATGCAGAAGTTTCCTTCGCCTCATTTCTCGAATCCCAATCAAACAAGGTAATGAGTCCTGGCCTCCATGTTTTGGAGGAATCAGCATAACGAGACATCTTTGTTATAATTTTTTCTAGTTTCCATTATTCAAATCAAAAGTGCAAACCAAAATTGTGTTTGGCCAAAACTAAACATTGTACTCGAGGATCTGGATCTAAGAACCAGACTCGAAAATTGTGTTTGATGGGTCGCAAAATTGGACTAGTCATCAGAGTGGTTATGGGACACGACACAACCACAAGAGTTCAACATTGGGTCACAAAGAAGATTTTTAGGTAGAGGAAGAGAACCCGGAGGCATGCTAAGAAGAAGGTGTGACAGCTTGAATTTTCAGATTTTGTTTTTGATTAAATAAATCGGGCCTTTCGTCGACGCCCCAATAGTGCAATTCTCTGAGCTGATAACTCATGAGATAATTAAACTATCTGGGGAAGCAATTAAGGAATCTAAATGCAATGGACTTAAGAATTCGACTAGGAATCAACTGCTCGACCGTGTTTATTTTGCAAGGGTCATTACGACACCGTCAGAATCGATCAAACATCAGAGATAGGTTGATTCGACTGAAATATGTGATCAAAATGTGGGTGATTCCACCTGTTTGCAAAATTCTCATCAATCGACACTAAATTGATTTTCTGAAGTTTTGGGTACCTTATGTCGATAATTGAAACCTCAAGATTTTCATAACAATCGAGAAACGCCAATGTGTCGGAGATGTACATTGTGACTCGAGATAAATTGATCACGGGTCAATTGCACCAAAAATTCCTAAAATTTATCCATTGTCTCTAACACATGCATGATCCCGTCTACTCTCGGATCACCATGGGCTGCTACTCCAGCACCAACCGGCAGGACCGGCGGTAGTGCTACACTAGTTGTGCTGGCCTCAGCCTGTGCTCTACCTTGGCCCCCTCGAGCACCGACCCTTGTTGGCGTCCTCGCCCGAGTCATTGAGGATAAGGTCCTCTGCTTAAGAGTTCTCTACTCCTAATCACTCATGCTGTAGACTTTCTACAAAACCTATTCCCAATTCCATACATAATTAGAAACTGAGTGATCTCACAACTAATCTACCAAACAGCTATAACTCACATGCATCAACATAAAATAGTGCTCATTCCTACTAACTATCTCAAGAATCCATCGCAACTTATCACTCCAAATACAAACTTCACTCTAATACCACTAAACAGGGATGTCACGCCCCGAACCCCGAGCGCGTGTCCATCCCTCTCTGGTTGATAATATTTTGCGACTTCCCAGGACGAGTCGTCGACCCTTTTCGTTTTATTGCACATACAGAAGCAAAAATAAATCCCCTGACAGTAATCATCTCGGGATAGAAAAGCATGACAACATATTCACAAACAAACATGCTTTTATATTCACATAGAGTCATGTACAAGGTCTATGACCAAAATACTACACAAACTAACTTTTCAAAAAGAAGCGGTCCTAACTAACCTACACTTCAGATCACCTCCTCTCAGCTCCAGGTCTTCCACTCAACGACCCTGAAATTTTAACCCACGACGGGGTGAGATATAAATCTCAGCGAGTTCATGCTCTAAACCCCAATTAAGAGGGAAATATGCCCAGAAGCATCTTAACCACACAATCATATAATTAGCATAAAGGACTTACTTTGCCTTAGTTCCACCCTGTAGGTTAGCACAGTTTATACACATTATGCATAAAATCGATGCACACAACAATTGAAACACATTACTCAACTCAATAAATCACAAGGTCCAGTTTATAGGGCCAAATTGTTATGACACGTCCCATACCATGTCACACAATTTTGTCCCATAATCCGGTGCATCTATTCCACTCAACATGCATTCCAATTGATAATTTCGCCCACTTTAGGGTACGGTCTACTAGAAGTTCGGCGGTCTACTGGCATAGCCAGGTATTGTCTCATCCCATTGAGCACGATTATATCTCTTAAAGACGACTTTCTTGAATGAGTATAGGTCCAACCTCAATTGTGACCAAAAACCCAATAATTAGGTATTCCATATAGGGTAACGTCCATCCGACACAGTTCAGGGATGGGTTCTCTTAACTAACACACAACCACTCAATCTCGGCCGAGGATACCGTGCATTGCACTCAAATGCCTCGATCTAAATAGTGATCATGGCCTATTTTCTTTGTATTAAAAACACTCGATGAAAATAATCGTGTGTGGGTACACGGTCAAATTGGACCCAGAAAATTCATAATCTTCTTTTAAAATCCCACTTCTTTATATAGTATATGAAACCATTTTCGGTGTTAAAAACTAGACACCTGAGATTTTCGAAATAAATATCAAAATTCACAAATTTTGGAATAATTGACCCAATTTCCAATCAACACTCAAATTTCACAATTTAACACTCGATTGCAGAAATTAACCATATCATTGCAATCAGCATGAAAATTCTGGTCACCAGCTGCCCCGGCCTAATTTCCGGAAAAATATTTAATAATTAAATAATTTATAAAATTAATAAAATAAATACATTAAATACTAAAAATGCTAACTTAAGCTAAATAATTATAATCTAACCACCTATTGGGTAACTAAATTATTCTTAGCCTCCTAGCTATATAACAATACACTAATCTAATTAGCTATAAATTTCTAACCACCTAATTACTTAATCTAACTATCTTAATTTAACTAACTAACTTAATAATTAAAATAATTGCACTTAAATAAATCTAAACACCCCTTAAACGTTATAAGCCTACTAAGAAGAGTTTATTGCATAAACTCACCAGTTTATTGCGGAAACCATTTCACCGCGACGACGGCATGATGGCGGCCGAAATCCAAATTTTCGGCAATGTCAGCGAACTTGGACTGGGCCTGAAACGGGCCCAACAAATCTCAGCCCAATTTGAGATTTGTTTTAGAATTGGGCTGGGCTTGAAGCAGGCTTCAAAAAGCTGGGCTTTGGCTCCGGGGGCTTGGAAAAGAATGTGTGATGGGCCGAACCAACTTGCCGGAGATGAGCTGAATTGTGGGCTTGCTGAACTGAAGTAAAGAAGTAGCAATTTGCTTGGCTGAAACTTGGATTCTCGAGTGGGCTGATGGGCTTCAACGTGCGGCAGAAATCACGGTGATGCTGGGCTCATGGACGATGTTGCTTCGCTTGGACTTCACGGGCTTGCTTCATGGACGGCAACACTTCTTCTCTGGGTCTTCAAGTTGCTGAAGACGAGGGAGTAGCGAAGGGAAATGAAAGTTGGTGGCGTCATGGACAGCCGAACGTAGGGCTCACGGTCAACAAATCGGCCGAGAAAACGCAGCATGGATTGGAACGTGGTGGAGCTGGGAGACGAGAAGTTGGATTTGCTGGCGTAGTGGAGACAAGCGCGTGGACGTGGCTTCGGTCACTGCACTCGGTGGTCAACTAAGGAGAGGGGGAGCTTGGTTGTTCACCGATGATGGTGGGATTCGTTGGCAACTGCTTCGTGGAGTCACACGCGATGGAAGGGAATATCGCGTGGGCAGTCTTTATGAGTAAAAAAGAGAAATCCAATGGCCAGGGAAATGAAAGCAAGAGCTGAAGTCGAGAGGGTCTTCGGTTGCTAAAGGCGGTCCAATGCGAGAGTGAGGGAGAGAGAATAGATAAGAGAGAGGGACAAAATTTTCCACAAGCTCATCCCTTCCATTAACTACATGTCCCCCTAATACTTTCTTATAAGATAATGCCCTAATTAAATCTAAATTGAAGCCAAAATTATAATCCCCTCCAAAATTCCAAATTTCACTAATTGGCTTCAATTTCCTCTTTGATTATCCAAATCAAGGCCCGATTTCGCTAAGGAAAATCCCAAACAATTTTCTGTAAGTCCTTGATACTCAAAGGCTCGGCTTGAAAGTCCAAATTTCCTTTAATTTGGCCCGTCCGAATTTCCGCTAATTTTCCGCAATGTCTGAAACGGTTATTCGTAAAAATCTCAGAATCTTTGAAAAATTTTCAGAAGATGATTTGATGTTCCTAAAATAGCTTGTGACACCACAGAACTTTCAATTTTTGAAATTGGGTTCAAATTCACGGTTAATTTCACTTTGGCACGATTTTAGTGTGACCTAATCTATTAGGTAACATTTAGGAATTTTTGGTGCAATCGACCCATGATCAATTTATCTCAAGTCACAAGGTATATCTCTGACACATTGGCGACTCTCGGTTGTCATGAAAATCTTGAGGTTTCAATTACCAACACAAGGTACCCAAAACGTCAGAAAATCAATTTAGTGCCAATAAATGAGAATTTTGCAATCAAGTGGAATCACACACAGTTTGATCACATATTTTAGTCCAATCGATCTATCTCTGATCAATTCTAATAGTGTCATAATGACCCTTGTAGATCAACACGGATGAACAGTCGATTCCTGGTCGAATTCTCAAGTCCATTGCATTTAGATTTCTTAATTACATCCTCAAATAGTCCAATTATCTCGTGAGTGATCAGCTTAGAGAATTGCACTATTGGCGCGTCGACAAAAGGCTTGATTTATTTAATCGAAAACGAAATCTGAAAATTCAAGCTGTCATAGGAGGTTTGTATGAACACCTCAATCTCAAAAAGTGGCAATAGCATTGCATTCTACTTTAGTCTTTTAACTAGTGATGAAGTTCATTCAAAAGGCTTCCATCTCGGTATTAATTTAGCTAAATGGCCGCAAATATATGTTGAGTAACTCTTTTGAGTTGTTGTCGATGCTATCCAAAATCCCATCCATGCTTTCATTTGTGAGCAAAATGAACTTGCTTTCTTAATAATATAAGCATGATGTGAACCCATTCCATTTGCTGCAGATTTATTAAAACCAGTGTTAGGGAAATAGGACAAAGATCGAGTCAAATCCCTCAAAGTTTAAGTCTTAGGAGTATCGCTCGGTTGTTGACATGAGTTATGCAGGAGCAATTAAAGTCATTAGAGATTAAAATTTGTTTTAAGTCATATTTACAAGTATCAACTTGTTTGATATGTATTTTCCTTGTTTTATTTGTACAGAGGTTTGGAAACATGCCTTGCCACATATATGACTAATTTAGACTCTTGGATCATTGGTTTCATGTTCCAAAGTTGCCATTATTTCCCCCCTTTTTTTTCTCTCGATCAAATCCTTCCATGACCAAATTTCAATACATGATTAAGCCTGTATGCGATAGAAAGTCGGAGTCATTCATAAAACAACAAAGAATCCAGGAACATAAACAGTCTTATCTTATGGTAAGTTCTAGAAAATTTGGAAAAGATAAAGGCGATATTTTCATTTGACTACTGTAACTAAAGCTACATTCTAAAGCATGCTATGACTGTATAAATTCCCCCAATGCATACCCAAAGCCATTTGCATCCCATATGCGAAGAGTCTCCTCATATGAATCGGTGATTACTATTGGCATATTAGGATGCACACATATGGAGGTAACATTGTGCTCGTGTCCCTGGAGTGTTCATACACATCTTCTGCCCAAACTTGTACTTGTTATTTAATGAATCATTTATTGATTGATCTCTTTCTAATAATTCACCGATATATTAAATCAAGAACGATAAAGTTTGCAAACCTTAGCAGTGTACCACTCAGTAAATACAGCATATCATCCCTTGAGAAGTGATCAACAAAGTTCAACCCTTTCTCATGCGTGTGTAAAGTAAACTTAGGCGTAGAGGAGTGTGTTAGCGAAATCCCTTATGATATTTTGAAGATGACAAAATAAACCAAAAGCTACTAATGTGTTTAATTGCTAAGTCTATACTTGGAAGAACTAGAAGACAGACTCTATGCTGAAGCTGAACTTATTCAGACTATATCTGGACCTTAAGGTTAAATATGTTCGGAAGCAGAATATGTTCAGACTTACGTCCAAATTATAAAGTCTACTTCAGACAAAAGACACTCAGACTTCAGACATAACACTCTCTAACTTTACATCTAGAATGAGACACAAGTCCAGAACGTGACAAGGTCTAGAACATGACACAAGTTTAGAATATAGTAGATTCAAAATGAAGCATGTTCAGAATGAGACAATTTGACGAAACATAACACACCCCAAACATATAACGGCTAGTAATCTAATTTGGATTATACATTAAGATAGATTTGATTGACTCAATCAATTAGATTGACAATTAGATCTTGAAGATAAGAATTTTCTAAACGAATAAACTCTACTTATGGAAACCAAGATTTTGTTTATATGGGCGATCAGAATCAATTTGAGATTCTACTTCTGTCACTCAACGGCTACCAAATCTTCTAAATACAGATTTGTCTAATTGGTAGATTGGAAGACAATCACCTAGATACTGTCCAACGGCTAGTTTGGAAGTGAATGAGTATTTAAGGAGATCAATGACAGATGAGCAAGTAAGAGACGGAGCGTAGAATTTATAATTCCAAAGTGTAAACGCACTTCGTTCATACATTTGTCTTTGATAAGCTTAAACGTTTATGATCATAAGAAAAATACCAAAAGAGTGATTTAGTAAGATAGTGCAATCTACCACCGAGTGTTTGTACTCAAAGTTGTAATCTCTTGTTAATTGCATAGTGGAATCCACCCAGAAGGCTGTTAGCATAGGCTTGATCTAAGCCGAACTACTATAAATTTCGTGTACAACATTCTCTTTCCTTAACTCTTCATATTTAAGTTTGTTGTATACTTACAAGTTATTTCAGAAGTCTGTTCCATCGCATAACAGATTCTGAACATCTACCAGAATCCCGGTGGCTCGTTTATCAGACTCTGATCCTTATTTAGACTTTGCTTACAATTTATTTTATTACGCATTTATTTGTCAATACTTCTTTTAAACACATATTCACCCCCCTCTAGGTGTTCGTACTAGTACTTTCGATTGGTATCAGAGCCAAGTGCTCGTTTTATTAAAGTGTTTTTATTTTTGAGTTAAAGATCTTCTATAGCTAGTATCTTGGCACATGGACTTATGGAATGGCAAAGCAACACCAGGCCACCCTATTTTGATGGAAATGAATACGACGTTTGGAAAAACAAAATAAAGGCATTCCTAAGATTTAGAGATCCGTTGCAATGGGATGTTGTGGAAAAATGAATCAATCAGACTGCTACATCTACATTAAATAAGAATGTCAAAGACAAAGAAACCAAACCCCCTGCTCCTATGCCTCGGACGGAGATGTCCAAAAGAGAAGCAAATGATGCAAAGGCCATTTATTCTTTATATTGCGCCTTGTCTTCTACTGAATATAATAGGATTTCTTCATGTAAAACAGCTAAAGAAGTACATGATAGACTTCATGTTACTTATGAAGGGATTGATTGTGGAAACGAGACAAAAGTAAACTTACTACTCGGCAAATATCAATCATTCAAGATGAAGCCAAGAGAGTCGATTGAAGATATGTTCAGTGATTTTACAGAAATTGTAAACGGTTTGGCATATCAAGGTCATCCAATTTCTTCCCCAATTAAGGTCAACAAACTTTTGCGAGGTCTTTTAAAAGATTGGAACCATGTTAAGACCTCAATCCAAGAGACTTAGAGGATTATGCCACTATCCATTGATGAATTGATTGGCATTCTTCAATCTTATGAAGTGGAACAAATCAATAACAAAAATCCCAAAGGTAAGAAGTCCATCACTTTAAAATTTAACACTAATTATAATGATACAGACTTAGAAAATGACATGGACGGAGAAGAACCTACTTTTATGACCAAGAAATTCAAAAGCTGAGTAGAAAAGAAAGGAAATTCAGTGGAAGAAGATAATACAAGCAAAATGGGCAGAAAAAAACCATGAAAGAAGATGATGAGCAAAGAAATATATGCTTAATAGCGCATTCAGACTCAAATTCAAATTCAAAATCAGAATCAAACTCAGAATCAAAGTCTGACTTAGATATAGACTCAAAATTCGACAAAGAAATCGAAGTAAGTCATTCAGACATTCCTACTAAAGTTCTTAAGTATATGAATGAGCTTTTGTTAAATCGCAATTCTTCTCTTAAAAAGATCTCCGAACTAAAAAAGGAGAATTCATGACTTAGGCAACAGGATCTTTCTCGAAAAGAAAATTTTGAAATTTTGCAAAAAGATTTTCTACAAACAAAAGAAAGTCGAGATTTACTTATCAATGAAAATAATTCTTTAAAGAAAGAATTTTCAAATATTTTGACAAAATTTTCAAAGGGTTCAAAAACATTAGAGCGTATCATTTCCATACAAGTACCTTACTATAATAAGTTGGAACTTGGTTTCAATAAGGAAAGTGATTCTCTAATAGATTTTCCTAAAGTCAAGGAGAGACTCAAACAAAAACCTCATAGACTTGCGTACAAGAAGCATTTTCAAATGATCTTTACAAAACCTATTGGTCGAAATGCCCTCAAGTGTTCAAATTGCGGAAACTCAAAACACTTTGAGAATGATTGTCCTAAAGTTTGGAGATCTATTAAGAAAGATTGGGTAAAATAGCATACTTCACTAACTCTCATGGACCCAAGAAAATTTGGGTACCAAAAAAAAGATGAGTTGTTTTTTTGCAAGAACTAAAAGAAAATAAGAAAGAGAATTTAGTAAGGAAGGTATATTTTTTTTTTATTCTCAATTTGGTTTGAGTACATAATTTAGAAATTCTCATTATACTTATATTCTCTTTGTGCCTTGATTGATTTAGATTTGATTATGACCATATTCCATGATTTGTTGAAGAAAGAATTGTGTGATTATTTTTTGATATTTTGCTTGGAGACAATTGAGTTTATTTGGATTGATTTTATGCTCTCAAGTTTTGTCATATTTTACAAAGTGAAAATTTGTTTTACGTGATATTAATTTATTCCCCATTAAATACTTTGTTATGATGAATTAATAAAGAATATTTGATTATCTATGAAGATTTTATATTTTGCTCTAACATCAAGGAATGATCCAAATTGATGGATACCAAAAGGAAATGAGTTGATTGCAGGAAATTCTACAAGGGAAGAGTAATTGTGTGACATCCTGAATTTCATGTTCTGCTTTCAATTGAATGAGGTGGGCATTTCATTGACGTGCCTATAGTTCTTTTCCCTGAGCTGATCACTCACGGGATAACTGAAGCCATTAAGGAATCTAAACGCAGTAGACTTGAGAATTCGACCAGGAATCGACTATTCAAATGGTGCTAATATGCAAGAGTTATTACAGTATAATTAAAAATTGATTAAAGACCGGAGATAGGTCGATTTGACAAAGCCATGTGATTAAGTGCGGGTGATTCTACCTAATTGCAAAATTCTTATCAATCGGCACTAGACCGATTTTTCTATCGTTTTGGTATCATGAGTCCGTATTTGAAATCTCGAGATTTTCATGACAACCGAGAATCGTCAATGTATCGAAGATGTACAATGTGGGTCAAAAATAATCAACCATGGGTCAAAAGCGTTAAAAGTTCCTAAAAGCTACCCCATAGATTATGATGCGCTAAAATCGCGCCAGATTGAAATTAACCATGAAATTAAACCCAATTTTAGAAATTGAAAGTTCTGTCATGTCACAAGTTATTTTAGGAACATCGACTTATCCTCCAAATATTTTTCTGCAAACCGAGATTTTCGGCAAAAATTCAAAGGTTATTTTGGACCGAGAAAATCCGAGGGCTTTTTTTGTCGCGTTTTTGGGATTCAAGTTGGTTCAATTGATAAAGAAAAATCATAAGAGGAACAATGGCACCTTGGCTGAATTTTAGGGGCATCAAGTGAATTGATTTGAAGAGGAATTGAATGAAATTGAAAGGATTTGAGGGACAAATGTACAAAATTCGTAGGTCATGGTGGGGTGCAACATTTGGGACACTTGGGAGGCTTGCTAAGGAAGATTTGGGAGAGAGAAAGTGGTTGTGGATGGCTAAGAAGTGGCGAGGGCAGCCACTCAAGTGTTTGGACATGTGTTGAAGCCTTTGGAGGCCATTTGGGGTCCCCCCCCCTTCAGCAACCACCTTCTTCTTCCTCTTGAGCCTTGCTTTCTCCATTGTTGTACTTGTTGGAGAGCTCAAGACCAGCAAAAGAACCAGAGGAAGCTGCGCCACCATCACCGTCCAAATTGTCGACCTTTTCCTCCCCTGTTTTCTCATTCTTCCTGCTTCTGCTCCAAGTGATCTTTCTCCGAAAACTCAAGTTGTTCGTTGCCTTCTCGTGAGAATCAAACTTCGTGCCACCCACCATCGTGCTCAAAAGGTCCAAACCATTCAGGAGGACCCGATCGCTCGCCAAACGGAGCCGCCGGCCGACCCGTCCACTGGCCTGAAGTCGCCGCTCGCTGGTCTGTCAGTCCGCCTGGTAGCCTGCACTGCTCCGCCTATTTCGCCCATTTCAGCCGTTTTTCTTCCATTCCAACCCAACCTCCACCCATCCCAACCACCAGTAGGTCCCCTTTGACTCCCAAATGCCGCTGATTGCCAGCCAACCCCTCACCGAAGCTCTGGCCAAGCCTGTTCAACTCTGTTTCTCCTCCGACAACCGGTTTTTCAAAGTTGCAGAGGGAGGCAATGGCTATTGTTGTTGTTCTGAGCTTGGGACCGCCTTGGATCGCTATGGTTGTGGTTCCCGAGCATAGCCACCGTCGTCACCGCTGCGTTCATGTCTCCAGCTCACTTAACGGTTGAGTTTAGCTCCTAATCCTTTGATTAGTGCCTAAACTTACTTAGGGTTGGTTTAGTTAGATTTAATTCTAGTTTAGGAGATTTAATTATGTTGTATTAACCCTAAGATAGGTGGTTAGATGGATGAATTAGATTATTTTAGCTTAATCTTGTTTTATTTACTTAATGATGCATATGTGTTTAATTAAGCATGTTTAGCTTTAATTGATTGATTGTTTACTTTAATTAATGTTTTGATTAATTTATGAATTTAAATTATTACTTATTTAATTCTAGAAATTCACTGTTCACGCAACACTATTCACGAATTACTGTTCACGTGCATTGTTCACGTAGTGCTGTTCACGAGCATTGTTCACGAACACTGTTCATCTAGAAGCGAAAAATGGTCTAATTTTATGTGTGTTTAATCCTATTAAGTGAATGGATGTGTAAATGCATGAGTATCCGCATGAATCGAGTGATTTTCATAAAAAAGGAAAATATGTTTATCCGATGGATATTGGAGATAGACCGCATTTATGAGAAAAGAATGTGAGGGGGGTATGTTTGCGTGATCGTTAAGTTGAATCGTCACCCACTGTGTGTCAGGTATTTGTGCCCGAGTGGCGGTATTTGTGCCTATGTGGCGGTAATCAATTGGAACGCATGATAAGTTGTGCCTGTGTGGCCATATTTTTGTGCGTCAGGTAAATCGTGCCTGTGTGGCTGAAATTAATTGGAATGCATGAGTTGAGCACATCATTTATGGCACGCACACATGAATGGATAACATGTAGGGTGTGGTAATAGTTAGGTGAGGTCGCTTGTAATGCGACTCATATGTGATTGATGAATTGCATAATCTAATGGCCATGTGCATTGCATGTATCATGCTAGGTTGCAACGTGCAGGGTATAGCATACCAGGTAAGGTTGCATGCAAATCGATGTGTTGGTTGTTAGCCATTGCTTTGTTTTGTGGGGGTGGTTCTAGAGAGATAACTTGAGTCGATTTGGTGTACTAATCGGAGTTTAGGGTGTAAACTCGCTGAGATTTATATCACACCCCATCGTGTGCTCAATATTTTCAAGTCCTTAGATGGCAGTTGTGGAGGACCCGAAGCTCTAGAGTTTGTGGAGTTGGAGACCAAAGGATCAGCGAATGTGTCTGACTAATTGGTCATAGGACAGTTCCTTTTTTTGTTGAGTCGGACTTTTGTAGACAGCCTATTATTATATATAAACATGTGTGTTTATAAAAGGCTTGTTTTGGTTGTGAATTATTTCCTACTTTTCTATCCCAATGTTATGTGGTGTCAGGGGATTTGTTTCACTTCCGCATGCGCAATAAAATGAATGGATCGGTGACACATCCTTGGACGTTGCTTTCTATAGACCAAGAAATGGGATGTGCACGCGCTTGAGGTTCGGGGCGTGACAGATCGCAAATCTACGCGAATTTTGGTGCAATCAAAAAAGTATCTCTTGCAAAGATTGAGGATAATCATCTTTAAATCAATGGTGGAAAAAGTGAATTCAAAAGGAAAGGAAAGGAAAATAATCGTGATCACCTCAAAAAATGCAACAAATTGAGGATGAGCATTTGATCAATTATGGAAAAATCTTTTTGAATTGATCGTGATCTTGATTATTATGGAAGGAATGAAAAGGTAAATGTGTCAAAACTTGTTAAGTTCCAAAAAATCTGGTTAGTGTATCTTTTATTACCTTTTGTCATTAACAAATCTCTTATTGATATTATCATTTTATTATGACAAAAAAAAAGGGTAAGTGAATCCATCCATGATTTTTATTAGATATTTGTTGATATACATGATCGAAGTGAGTCATATTACATTTCTTTAATATTTGATTTACTTTATAAAAGTTGATTTTTTGGAAATTGCGTTTCATGCAAGATATTTGTTATCGCTTTTTATTCTCTACGTGATATTTTTTTATCTCTTTTTGATTATGACAAAAAGGGAGAGATGATATAAATATGCATATGTGTTGATTGGTTGATATTATTTATCGCACAATATTAAGCTACGATTATCTTTCTATATATTGTTATGCTCAATCTATTTGATATCTCCAGCTATCTTTTGATTTTAATTACATTATTCTTTAAGATTGCCATGATTTATTAAAAACGTGTTTACACATCTGCATATTCAGAGATTGTTTTGTCATCATCAAAAAGAAGAAGATTGTTAGGAAAATCCCTTATGATATTTTGAAGATGACAAAATAAATCAAAGGCTATTACGTGTTTAATAGTTGAGTAATAGACTATGCAAATGATAGAACATGTAAATGATATTATCAAAGTCTATACTTGGAAGAACTAAAAGACAGACTCTATTCTAAAGCTAAACTTATTCAGACTGTGTCCGGACCTTAAGGTTAAATATATTCAGAAGCAGAATATGTTCAGACTTATATCCAGATTGTAAAGTCTACTTCAGACGGAAGCCGCTCAAACTTCAGACAAAATACTCTCTGACTTTACATTCAGAACGAGACACAAGTCCATAACGTGACACAAGTTCAAAACCTAGCAAATTCAAAACGAAGCATATTCAGAATGAGACAACTTGACAGAATATAACACAAGCCACAAACATATAACGGCTAGTAATCTAGTTTGGATTCTACATCAAGATAGATTTGATTTACTCAATCTAATTGATTGACAATTTGATCTTGAAGACAAGAACTTTTTAAATGAAGAAGCTCTATTTATAGAAACCAAGATCCTGTTTATATGGACGATCAGAATCAATTTGGGATTCTACTTCTATCACTCAACGACTACCAAATCTTCTAAATACAGATCTGTCCAATTGGTAGATTGGAAGATGATCCTCTCGATACTGTCCAACGGCTAGTTTAGAAGTGAATGGATATTTAAGAAAATCAAGGACCGATGAGCAAGTAAGAAATGGAGTGTAGAATTTATAATTCCAAAGTGTGAACGAACTTCGATCATACACTTGTTTTTGGTGAGCTTAAACGTTTGTAATCGTGAGAGAAATACCAAAAGAGTGACTTAGTGAGATTCTGTAATCTACCACTGAGTGTTTGCGCTCAAAATTGTAATCTTTTATTGATTGCATAGTGGAATCCAGCCAGAAGGCTATTAGCATAAAAGAGTGAACATAGACTTAATATAAGTCAAACCACTATAAATTTTATGTGCAACATTCTCTTTCCTTAACTCTTCATATTTAAGTATGTTGCATACTTACAGGTTATTTTAGAAGTCTTTTCCATCGCATAACAAATTCTGAACATCTACCAAAATTCTAGTGGCTCGTTTATCATACTCTAATATTTATTTAGACTTTACTCACAATTTATTTTATTCTGCATTTATTTGTCAAAACTTCTTTTAAACACATATTCACCCCCCCTCTAAGTGTTCGTACTAGCACTTTCAGAGTGCACTTTCCAAATCTGCAACAAATGGGAATCATATTGAGAGTATAAATAGCGTATTTGGAAATTGAACTATGTATTTTACTATGAGCAAGACCTCCAAAATGAGTACCTTTATAGTTCCATCAAGTGATGCACTTGCAAAAGCATTAGGATCTTGAGGATCAAGTGCTACTCACATCACATAATGTGAATGTCCTTCAAATGTTTGAGTACACATCTAGTCTTTCTCCCAATCCCAGAGCTTTAAAATTGCGTCATCTGATGCCGGTAGCACGTAGGGTAAGTAGGGTGGACAACCATGCACCCGAGGACCACGGTTTTACTCCCTTACCTCTTCATAGCTG
The DNA here is from genome assembly GCA_028830015.1 of Eucalyptus grandis x Eucalyptus urophylla. NCBI lineage: Eukaryota > Viridiplantae > Streptophyta > Magnoliopsida > Myrtales > Myrtaceae > Eucalyptus > Eucalyptus grandis x Eucalyptus urophylla. Next base: position 31,958,474 of record CM054193.1, on the reverse strand, counting down.
CTCAAGTGATCCCAGAAAACATTGTCTACATGAATAACATATTCATTAGATCTAAACATCTTACCGAAACATATAGTTTATCTACAGTTCAACAAATAGGATATACAAATCACTAATAGCAAATCAGAGGAAAGGGAAAACAGGGTATACAAATACTTCTCAATATTCTTGTCATTTCCACCACCATCGCTTAATTTGGAGATATTTAACGAAAAGTGCAGTTGATTCTTTTCGTTCCACGTTACCTCATACCTCATATGACTAAGACTGAGTCAAGAACTAACCAAAACACGAGCAATTTGGGGAAAGGAGGAAAAAAGGTAATAATACTAATACTCAATATCTTTTTGTTCGAGTTTCTCATGTACTTTTTCTTTTCACCTCAAAGTTGTTTGCATGTTATCTCTTACTTTGTGCCTTTCTATATTCCCTGGGTATTTCCAGATAGAGAGGGCTGACAAGCAAGATAATCAAACTAGCAAGAGCATCTCAGTGGGAAGAGGTGAAGAAGGAATCGCATTTTATAGTCCTAATTGTTTGTATAGCCCCGTGCATGCCATGAGTAATTTAAGTCCGATGCTGCTTTTGCTCTTCACAGCTGTCTAGTTGATTGGAGCTGCTACTAATTGTCGTTACCATAATGAAGGAATTGCCCTAGGAAGAGGAGAAGATGCGGTATGACACTCTTCTTCTGATTCTAAGGGATGTCTTGAAACTTAGCAGCAATTAGTAAGAAGAATGTAGAAAGCGACAAACTATATAGAATGATAAAAAGGTAAAAGACGCATTACCTCTAAAATGTAGACAGCACTTCCTAAAACTAAGAGCCGAGAAAAGAGATTTTGTTTCAAAGATGTGGAAAACAAATGGCTGAAAATCTTAAAGACGAATATCCAACGAATGTAAATTTTTTTTTTTTTTTAACAAATGGTTGTTTCTCTTTTCTTGCTTGACTTTCCAGATTCCACATTGCAGAATGACGCTCACCTAAAGACAAAAGCGGATGATTGTGATCTTCCTGCTGTGGATGCTACGCATGTAGATGCTGCAATGAAATCAGATTAGAACGTGAATCATTTGCGAGCTCAAAGAGTTACAGTTCTCTTTAATTCTTTCTTTTGAGATGGAGATGTTTCTTCCTTTTGAGATGGTAGCTTGGTTATGTGAAGGACAAATTCTTTGACTCACTTTCGACCAGTCCACTTGGGCCATGGAAGCTGAAAATATCTGAACAAAGGAACCTGGATATAGAGGTATCACTTCATGATTCTTCCAATGAGTATCCAATGTTTGTTCTCTTTCTTGACTTGGTCCTCAGACATTTGGGTATTTCCAAGTGCACCAGAGGAGTCACGGTAGTTGAATGTCAAGGCTTGGTGGCAATCCAGACATCTTTTCCGACCGAAGAGAAAATGGTAATGCAGGCAGAGGTTGGGTGCATCCTGCTTTCTTGACGGGAGGCTTACAGATACATACATTTAGAGCTCTTTTTCCTTTGCTTCATGGAATATACCGATGTCTTAAAATAGGGATTGCAAAGAATGTTGTTACATGCACATTCGGTAGTCCTTTTCCCCCTCTTTTGCCGGATTCTGAATCTAGTCACATGATTGTCAATGGTCCTTAAGACTAGTACAACTTGCCAGCAAACCGGACGTTCATCAAGCATTATATCAAATCTTAGCGAGACGACACTTGAGATTTCTAGAATGCAATGTCAAACTGGAAAACCCAAACTCATCTTGAGGTGGGCGACTGATAAATATCTTATATTGTCACATCCCATCTCAAGTCAAAACGTCAGCACAGATTCGCTCTTTCCACTGTTTTGGCCACTAACTCCTTTTCTTTGGGCCAAGGATATGCTCCTTCCTTGACCTTTACATTTTCAGCCATCACGCACCGAGTGAACGTCATGCACGGCGCAGCACAACGACCACCAAACATGTTAAACGACAAACCAATCTTTGACTCAAACATTTAAAAAAGGAATGTCCATTATTTGGCTCACATTCTACAACTACTGCACTTAGAGCAACGTAGTGTTTAGCACACACTCTTCATAAGCACAGTATAACCTTCTATTATGTGTCATATTAAGGGTTCAGTAATCAGCTAAGTAGCACCGATATCAATATGCTACACGCGGCATAATACGACATGACACAAGGATACGTCATTTTTATAAAAATAGAGAATTCTAACACGTTAGAACGCGTTATCTATTAAATATATATATACAATTTATCATTTTTATAATTATTTCAATCAAATTAATTCGATTCAAATTCGCAAATAAATAAATCAATAAATAAGAGCCTAGAATGAATTCACACTAAAAACATTAATTCACTATTTGTTAATACCATTCATTGTTTTGAATTGACAAATTTGACTACATTCAATTCCAATAATCCATAAAACTTAGATTTTAAAAAAAATCCATATTCCACTATTATATTTAACATTTAACAACGAGCCGAATAAAAAAAATCCACATTTCACCATCAAATATAACATAAAGTCATTCATCTGCATTATCTACCCTCTTTTCTTCCTTTTTTTTTTTTTGGATAGATTTACATTTTGACCCCTAATTGTCCCAACCTAACCCCTCGTGGGAGTTATTAGGTTTAGGAGTATTGTCAACTTTAGGTCAACGGTCTTCCATTGACTCGGACTCTTCCAAGTCTATACCTCACACAACATCGAACGTTCAAATTTTAAATCAATTAAGCCTACGCAAATTTTGACTGAAGTGTCACCATTAGCCTTTTTGGGGGCGCCAGAAATCCAGTAAGATATTTTCCCATATCTTAATGGATTTCTAGACTTGGAACTTGATTATGTTAGCCCTAAGGCTAACACCATGTTGGTACCTAACTTGATTAAATGCTAACTAACGCCTTAGCAGATTATCAAAGAAATCTAAGCATCATTCTAACCATTCTAAAACAACGAAAATAATATTGAAACGCATAACCAATTATAATCTTAAAGAAAATACATGCAAGCCTCCTGATATTGTCTTTAAAAAGAGAAAGGCACTCCAAAACAAAGGACCCTATTGTAAAGGCCTAAAGGCTTGTCCAATTTTAGATTTTAATTTTTCAAGAATTTACCAATTTTTTTAATTTTTCTGATTTTGTAGAATTTTCTGGATCTTTATGATATTTCTGAATTTTTTAATTTTTTAATTAACGATTTAATTTTTTGAATTTTTTGAATTAATTAATTATTATCTTTTGCGAATTTTAGAATAAAAATTCGGACCGGGTCAGGAGACCCGGCCCGACTAAACCGATTCGGACCCTATCGGTCCGGGTTGGACAAAAAACAGAGCCGGCCATAAAACCGTTCCGGAATTAATCAAATAGGCTTACTAACATTTTTTTTTAAATGGTCCGCGGGCCCATTTTCATTTTCTGATTCCCGGTCCAACTGTTTTTACTCTAACCCCACTTTCGTTAAAATTCGACTAGCCCACTCACTCCTAGCCCGTGAACAGTACCCGGCCCAAACCTTTTTATTTGATTTTTAAAAAAAAATCTTTTCTTTTTCTCTCTTGTCTTTTTCTGTTTTTATCTTCTTTTGCCGTCATCGTCAACCTCCAGCATCTCATTATTCCCTGAATCTCTTTTACGCCTGCAGCTTCATCTCCTTCTCTCTCTTTTTCTCTCTCCTTTTTTTTTTTTTTTCGGAACATGTATAACCTAAAGTCGTGCCATTCTCCATTGACACCTATGCTCACACCACCGCCCAACACCAGCTATCTAATCCGAACGACCTCCGGCACTTCCGGCCACTCATTCCGGCCACCGCCAAACAACAATAAAAGAATATAAAACCAAAGCCAACGCCTGTAAACTCTTAACATTTCTAACGATTAAACAATCATGAACGCATTTAGAATGAAGAGCAAAGCTGACTTGAACGGCCTTGACCCGTGAGCGACGCCGGTAAGGAAATCACCGACCAGAAGGAGGGAGGATCCATGGCCGACCAACTCGAACATGTGTTTCTCACCAAATCACACGACGAAGCAAAGAAAACACGAATATCAGACATTGATCAACAAGTAATAAAGCAAATATAGAACGATCATGAGTAGTGATGGATTTATGAGATGGGCCTGAGTTGGCCCGTCCGCCCAAGTTGGGCCCAAAAAGCCCGGCCCACGGGAATAGGGCCCGTGGATGGGGGAAGGTATAAAAGGGAGGAGAGAGAGAGAGAGAGAAAGGCACCCTTTGGCACAATCAACGTACGCTTCTCTCCCGTGCGTTTTCTCTCCCGAAGAACAGTAGGCATACGGCTTCCAATTTCTTCCCTTCAAGGCTTCATCGACCGGATTCTCTTCCTCCATTGACGACGGTGTTTAATCTGTGGCTAACAAGGTACGCTCAACTCCGTGGTGTGCTTTACGATCGGTGATACGTGTAATTCCCGGGCTTCGTCTTCCGCATAGATTTAGGGACTCGATTTAGTGTCGAATCCGGTTTTCGGGGATCAGACATTCCCAACATTGGTATCAGAGCCCTAGTTAACGTTTTCCCGATCAATTTGATATGTTTTGATTAATTTTTCGCAAAAGGAACTTCGGCCGTACGGATCGGGGCGAGCAATCCCGACACCCGAGACTTCTTAGGCCTTTTTCATGAGTATTCGAATGTCAAAAACAAATTCTGAAAGCACTGGGAGAAAGGCGACGTGGAGACGAGTCTGGAGATGTCTCGAGCGCGGCCGGGCGACGCCGCACGCGCACACACGCGCGGCCGGAAGGCGCTGCGCGTGGGCGCGACGCGCCCGGAAGCGCTCGATCGCCAGGCGCGTGCGTCACACGCGCCGGTCGGCGAATCGGCGCGTGCGCGCCGCCGGCCGGCGAACCGGCACGCGCCGGTCCACGGACCGACGCGTGCTGACGTCATTGATGACGTCAGCGATGACGTCGGTTGGCCGGGCGGCGACCCGACCCGCGAACCGACCCGACCCGACCGGCTGACGATGGCACGTGCGTGGCACGTGCCGCTGACGTCTGCGTGACGTCATCCCGCGCACGCGCGCGGCACGTGCGACCGGTCCGCCCGAACGGTCCGACCGGTCCGTCCGGTCCGACGACCGACGACCGTTGACCGGCGACGACCGTTGACTTTGACCGTTGACCGTTGACCAAAAAAAAAAAAAGGAAAAGAATGTGTTTCTTTTTCAATTAAGTCTATGTGGATTATATGTAATCCCTTATTTGTTCTGCATTTGTTGCAGGAACAATGCCTCCCCTGAGGTTGCGCACACCTATTCGCGCAGTGACCGATGAACAAAAGGAAAGGCTGTCTAAGTTGATAGCTGAGCTGACTGATAATCGATGGGAGAGAGGTGACTTAATTGATCATGTCCTTGAAGTCAACGGGAAAATTCAACAGGTCATATGGAATGGTCGTCCTATGTCACAGTTAGAGATGGTGCGATTTTTCGTAAACACTATTCCACCTGAATGGCAAGATGTGTTGAATCGCATATGGGATGTCAACGGAGCTGCTTCCTATAAGAAAATTGTGATGGATTTTGTAAATGAATATTATTGTATTGTTTCAAGGGAAAAGATCAAGAAATTGAACAAAAGAGGATCTTTCCCAGTTCGTGTGCTGACTTGGTGTTAGTTGTATTGGCTGATATGTGTTAAGTGTGATTTGTGGACATATTATATAATGATTACTACCTAATTGTGTTAATTGAAAGCATTATTGTTTTTATTGGATGTTCTATTATATATTGCTTTATGTTATTGCTGGTTGCTGTGGGTAATTAGCTGTGGGTAGTTTTAGAAGTTTTTGTAGCTTCATAGAATTGAT